>VYZP01037688.1:0-127519 GCA_013400635.1 Hypocryptadius cinnamomeus | reverse complement strand
GAGCGCGCGCATGCGCGAGGTGGGAGTGGGCGGGAGGCGGCGCGCGCCCCGCGGGGTCCGTGTGAGGGAGGGACGGAGCGAGCGAGCGGCGGAGCCCGGCCCGCGATGGAGTGAGGGAGGGAGCGCGGCCGCTCCGCCCGCCCGCCGCTCTCCCTCCGCCGCCTCCGCGCAGCCCGCCCGGTAGGGAAGGAAGGCAGGAGGAGCCCCCCCGGGGGAGGGGCTGGCGCTGGGTGCAGCCCGGCTGCCGGGCGCGGGGAGTGGAGCGATGGCGGCGCGGAGAGCCCGGCGGCTCCTCGGCTCCCTGTGCATCGCCCTTCTCTTCGCGCAGCCCGCACCGACCGGCGCCGCGGCGCGGAGCGGCTCCCGGAGCCTCCTGACGGGTAAGAGCGCGGCGAGACCTCGGAGGCGGTGGGCGCGGGGCTGTGCGGGGGCGCGGAGGGGTCCCAGGGGCGGCGGGGCCCGGGGCGGCCCCGGCAGGGCGAGCGGTGCCGAGGGGCTGAGCCTGCTCTGCTCCCCCCGTGCGGGCACCAGCAGGGGCCACTGCGAGCCTCGGGGAGCGGCGGCGGTGCCTTCCCGCGAACAAGGGACACCTGGAGCCCCTGGGATTGAACGCTTCACCCACCTGTGCTCCCGGCTCGCTGGTACCGGGGAGGGGAGCCGGGCACACCTGAGGAGAATCAGGCTTGCCGCTCACCGTGAGGGGAGAAGGGCACACCTGAGGGGAGTCGGGCTTGCAGCTCACCGGTGAGGGGAGGAGGGCACACCTGAGGGGAGTCGGGCTTGCAGCTCATTAATGAGGGGAGAAGGGCACACCTGAGGGGAATCGGGCTTGCCGCTTGCCCCTGAGGGGAGCCGGGCACGGGCGGGCTCTGCCCCGGCTCGGGAGGGCTCGGGAAGCGGCACGGACTCGGTACCGGCAACCTGTGGAGAGAGAGGAACTTGCCTGGGAACTGCCGCAGTAGCCCAGAAATGAGCGGTCTGGCAGCGTTTCAGCCGCGGTAGTTCTCACACCTTTTACCATTGTTGTCTTTAATGGTCCATGATTGAATCCTGGTTCTTTATAGGCTACGGAAAACGTAGTCTCACCCAGGTGAGGCAGGAGAAGGCTCTCTCAAAAGCCCTTGCATGAGACCATTAATACCACAGAAGCCTCCTTAGCTTTGCAGCGATGTTATCTGCTCGTTATGGCAAATGCTGGCTTTAAAAAGTAACTTCTTTATTTCCTTCTTGCCAGCAATAAGCTAGTAGGATGCTTGAAAGAAAATCTGGTCTTGAATGCTGAGTGCTGGGATTAAAAAATATATATATACCCCCTGTAGGTTGATTGAATCCTGGTATTGTAAGAGAGAGCTCTGTGCAAGTGGAATATGGAAAAAACTGCTGGTCAAATGAGTGTTTTTTAGCAACTTGTTAGCAATTTGGGAAAGTAAGAATGGTTAAATTCTGACATTAAATGGTGTGATTGTTCTGTTTCAAATCACATTAGGCAGATCTTCCGCGGTGGTTCCCATCTTGGACACCACTGATGGAAGCATGTGAGCTGACTCCTGTTGACAGGAAATATTTTTATTTATCCTCTTACACAGTATAAACTTTGCAGATTCCAGGTCTGACTGAAGCGGATTTTTTTTTTTTTTCTTTTGAAAAATATTGCAGTTTGACTCAAAAATCTGCAGAACATGTGTAACAGATAAATTACTTTGTTATGTGTAAAATCTTGCCACGTGGTGATTCTTTTCTGATATTCCTGCTCTCCTGACAGTTCAGTGGTCTTATGGCTGTATTAGTAGCTCTTTGCTTGCTTAAAATTATGCTTTATGGTTTGAGGAAATCAAATTAGCAGGTGAAGTTCTGTCTGTTGGAGCCAAATATGTGAATGAAGTCTGCAGAGGTGGGGTGATGTGCTGAAGTGATATGGAATAAAACCTTCATTGGAGCTGTTTATGGAGCAGGAATTTAGGAGTATCATTGTGGAAATCTTGTAAGTTCTGGTGAACTCCTCCTCTCTCTCGTGGAAGGTGCCTTTGTGCTGTGTCCATGGATGTGTCCTGTGGGATCCTGGGGAGGACCAGGAGCTGGGCTTTCCCTGTCTGAGGGTGTTTGTACCAGTTACTCAGAGGAAAGGGACAAAGGCTCTCTTAGTTCTTTGTCTCAGTAAAGAGGATGTGTAGTGGATGAAGTTCATTTTAATTCACATTGTTTCCCATCTAATTGCTAGTAGTTTTTCTTAAATACAGGATGTTCCACATGCTTCTATGTAGGCAGGTGCTCGTAGGAGAGGGACTTGGGTGCAGATGTCCCATGGCATGAAAAGAACTTTCATGGTTTCTCCTGTTGGAGTTCAGATGTGAGGGGGGTAGTGCTGTCTTCTGTTCCATGCTCTGGGTGAAGCTTGATCCCTTCAGGATGCTGGGAAGAGCCTGCTTAGGCTGATGCTGAGGGCTGGACAGGCAGTGGCTACCAGGTTTGTAGCTCCAGGTGGAGCTTTGGCTGTGGGACCCACACTCTCCTTGTCTCCTTGTGCTGCTTGCTATGTCCAGATCAAGAGGTTTTAATGCAAAAAAAACCCCACGCTGGCATTTTGGTGTGGGTAGAAGTGCCATAAATGAGCAGAAGTTGCAGATTTGGAAGCCCATATTCTTTGTATGGAGTCATGTGTGTTGGAGGGACATTTGATCCTATTTATAAATAGCTCATCGTGGCTCTCTGAAGAAGAAAAGAGTGCAGCTGAATTATTTTAGGAGAAAACTGTATAACTTCATTTATTTGTGTATCTGCAGACATTAGTATGTTTTCCAGTCTAGTTGGTTGCTCTGCAGATGAGGCAAGATGAGCTGCTGATTTTAGAATTGGGACAACATTTCACTTAGTTGAGGGAATAAAACAAATCAGGAAGAAGCATCAAATTAAGCTAAATCCTGCCTCCTATAACTGTTTGTAACTGAGTTGAGATAAGCATAAAAACTTGGATCTATACAGATTGCATTATTAGAAATAAAAATGAAGCTGGTGTCACCTAATTTTTAATGGGAAAGCTGTGATAGCCTGTATACACCATTAAGATTGCAAATGAGATTATTCAGAAGCAGGAAATTTGTTCTGTCTCTCCCTGGTATTTTTGAAGTCCTTGGAATCAATATGTATTTTGTTTTTAGAGGACAAACTGCTGGTTTGGGAAGTCCCAGTGGAGCAGAATTAGCAGTTGGTGGGCCTGGAGCTGCAGGAGGAGCCCAGAACTGAGGGGGTCTGTGAGCAGCAGGCTGGGAAGTGCATCCAGGTGCTGCTGCCAGGGATGCTCCTCCTGGGGAGTGACGGGGGGTATGGAAAGCTAAGGATGGCAGCACAGATCAGCTGGGGTGCCTAGAAACAGCAGGTTGTCATTTGTTTCTGTTTTGTGTGTGCTGCTTGATTATTTCTAATTATATCCCAAGTTAAAAATAGAGCAGAAATATTCAGGTCTCGGTTACGTCCCGAGTCAGTTAAGCACCGGCCTCCCTGCTTGATATTCCTGTTCCATATGGACAGGTTGCATATGGCTTTTGCACTGCATGTTTATTAGTCATCTAAGAAAATTACTTGACTGGCTTATGAAGCTTTCCTAATAAACTAACACTTCAGTTTCAAAGTTGTCAGGTGTGTACACACCTGTGCCTAATGTTCATCACAGTGAAAAGCAGCAAACAAAAAGTGCCATAAAAAAAAAGCTTGGCTTAGTTACCTTGTGCTAACTTATCAGTGTAAGTAAGGAAGTTACATATGGTAGATATTTCCTTATACAAATAAGAGTATTTGGTTGTTCCTGATGATAAAATGCCCTTGTGATTTACACGAGGTTAACCTTCAGCCAGAGATTGTCGCAGAAGTCTGAGGACTCTGGAGGCACCTAACTGGAGTTTGCTGCATGGCCAAGAGGAGGAGAGTGATAATAAACGAGTGAGGAAATGAAGTGGGAGTAGTTTAGGAAAACTACACAAGGAGCAGTGCAATATTCTGCTTAAGTTTTGCTTTCAAGCTATAAAAACGTTTGACTTGTGCAAAATCAGCCTGAGCGTCACGGGGCGTTTGAAAGTGAATTTTATTATCATCACCAGTTTCATGGAGATAATTTGGTGTGTGAAATGTGTGCCAATGTTTGTAGCCGACTGTTCTAAACATGCAGTGGTTTCATAGGTGCAGGACGTTGAGATGCACTTTGCATTGCCTGTGAGGAGGTCTAACTGGAGTTGTTGCTAGTAACTAGTGTTGGTTTCCCATGAGGAATCGGTGCTGATGTTGGGATGTCACTTGGTGGAAGGGAAACTCCATTTCTGTTTAGCTGGTTTGTAGGGGTCTCAGTGGCTTCAGGGCCCAGATTGCAGCTTCCATGCTGGATCCAGAGGAGTTTTTTACCTTCCTCCAAGGGTTGTGGACTAGGTGTTCAGCCCCTGAGAGCTCCAGAGTCCCGGTGCAGCCTTTGGGAATGGCCATGGAGGCACAGGCCTGTGTTTGCTCCTCTGGTGTGCCAGGCTGAGGGGGGAGAGCTGCCTCAGACAGCGGGGTGCTGCTTGGATTGTCCTGCCAGAATACACCTCTGGGTCTCCAATATTGAAACATAATGCCTGAGGCTATTGATTTTTTAAAAAGGCAGAATAGTTCTTAGTAGAGAAAATGCCTCAGCGCAGTGGAAACAGTCATATTTTACTGATTGGGTGCTATTGATTTCGTCCTCCAGTGAAATTGCCAAGATGAAAGTGGTAATCCTGATTAATTCCATATAAATAGATAAGCCTGATTTGTACGTGTACAGTTGCAGGGTTTGGTAGGAAAACTGAAAGCCTGCTTTATGTGGTCTGTTAGGTGCTTTAATTTCCAGAGTTTTTACCATTTAGTATTCATGCAGAGGAGCATCTTAATTTTACAAAATAAGCAGACTATCAATTTATGATAAATCCTTTTTGCATCAGTTAAAATATTTTTTTTTTCCTCATTAAAGCTGCCCTTACCAAAGGCAGTGAAGGAATTGGAATATTCTGCTCCTAAACTTTCTTGGGATTTTGGGTAATTCCCTGGAGTGTGTAACAACCACAAGCTGTTTGATTGTGCAGAAACAGAAGAAGTTTAATTTTAATGAAAAGTAATAAATTACTCTAAAGGATTATTTTTTTTTACATCAGCGCTAAACTTATCACTCCACTTGTTGCTTCTGCATGTTTTGGGATTGAGTGTATGAGCAGGAAAGAAATTACAGTTACATCCATAAAGGTGCTGTTCAGACAGGACTGCCCACCTTGGGAGCTCACTGGGGTCCAAATACATAAACTTAGGTATTTTTTATGGCATCTGGTTCTCATTGCCAGTCTCTGAACTTTCCTGGTTCAGCTTTGGGTTTGATGCTGTGATATGACCAAGACTGAATGTGGCATTTTTGGGAAGGAATGTAGTGGTCATTCAGTCATGTAACGATGTTTTATTTTCCTGTTCCTCTGACATTCTAGTTTTCATAGTTTTCCAGTGAGAAATTTTGTTTTAAGCTGATTTAGAAACAGTGAATTTTACAATAGAGAGAGCTTTTTCCCCCTCAAAATGTGTTGTTCTGCATATGTTAGCTGTGAATTTTCTTCACTGTGGAGCTGTTTGTGCATCTGCCTTGGTGCTGGTTACCACTGAAGAAATTCAGCTGTTCTGCTTAGCCTGAATTTCTTCATTTGTAGATTTTAATCTATTGATCTTTTCCTTAGTGCGTTGCAGAGGTTTTGGCTCATATGATGGACTGTTGTTGATGTGGATTTTGATGATTCAGTTCTTTTGGGTCTCATCAAAGCATGGCAGCTTGGTGATAATTTTTGGTATCCTCTAGTCACACAGTTTTGTTTGGAGATCTTTTAGAAGTGGGAAACCTGTTTTGTGATTAAATTACCCACTAATTCATCTGTCTGCTCAAATAATTTGTGCACTACTGTCTGTTGTAGTTAGATCAGATTTTAATTGTTATGTATATGGGTGTGAATCTTACTGTGTTTTTATTATGTTTTGTTTTGTTATTACCTTAAAACCCCATGTTTTTGTACTTCTGCCTGCTGATCCCTTAAAATTTCACTTTGTCTCTCCTAGTAGGCACCTATGTACTTGATATCCTTTGGGGTTTCAGTGCTTCATCAGTATAGCTCTGTTGGACTTTGCCATCTGTTTGTTTTTTTGTCTTTCTTTTTGGCTTAGAAATTTGTGTAACTTACAAGGGGGTTTAATTCTAGCTCATATATATGGAGTCCAAATATATTTTACCTTTGTTTTTGTCTGATGCCTGTCTTGGATGTCTTGAAGCTGTCAGGTTTTGTGACACTGGGTCAGAGCATGTGTCAGTAGGCAGCACAGTTGTCAGCTGTTGTTATTACGATACTTTGATGAATTTATCTTGTTTGATGTGTTTTTAAGTCGTGACATGTGTCCAGTGTTGCTGCTGACCTCGGGGTGAGCAGCACAGAGCACGCTGTGTGTTGGGCATCCAGCAGGCTGAGGGCTGTACCAGTGTAGCCTTAGCTGCTGTTTCTTGCCTATATTTAAGTTAGACTTGTTATGGTTTTCAAGAGACATTGTGCTTATCTGCAGCTTCCACTTATTTCATGTTCTGCATGGAGTTTCCAGCCATTTAATGAGTGCTTTTCTGGGGCAGTTTTGCTTTATTTGTTGTGTCCTTTACAGTGGTGTTTGAGCCATGGTAAATCTCAGTTTGTCTTCATGTTGTGTGACACTATGAATAGATACAGTATCTTTCTATATTTTAGATTGTGTATTTATAACTCAGCACTGCTCCCTACATTGTCTGGGAAGTAAAAGCTCCAGCTCTGATTGTGTTGGTTCCGTTTCTTCCTCTTTCATCTTCCTTTTGGCAGAGCCACCTTTGTGTTACTGCCATCACTAACAAACTTGAGCACTTGGAGGCAGCTTCCAGGTTTTTTTTCATTCCCTAGTTCTCAGTGTAATTGTCCCACAGCTTGCTTCCACTTGGGCTGAGATGGAGTCAAGCCCTGTATAAGCTTCATCTTTCTTGGCTTTCCTCTGTAGTTAATGAGCCCGAACATCTCCTCTTAACACGGCTCTGTGGTTCGTGCATTGAAACCTTATAATGTAACTGTAGTGAGGAAGGGAGAGCCACAAATAGAGGTGTTTGGATATTCCTTCTAAAAGTAGAACAGGCTGCCAAAAGTCATTTAAGTCATTAGGCCTGTCATGACTTTTAAAATTGAGAAGTGGAGTCTAACTTGTTTTCAAATTTTAAGAGAGGACATTGCTTTAAAAAAAATAATCAGAAGAATCACAGAATCATTTAGGTTGGAAAAGCCCTCCAAGGTCGAGTCCAGTCATTTCCCCAGCAATGCCCAGTCCAGCACTAAACCATGTCCCCACGTGCCACACCCACGCATCTTTTAAATAAGTGAATAATTACTTGAAATGATGGCTGTTGTAGTGTTGTGCATAGCAGAGAGGAATGCTGGGTGTTAACAAGATGAAATATTTCCAAAAGTGATTTATAAAGCCAAATGTTCCTGTTTGAAAACAGGCAAGGAAGGCAGTATAAAAAACTGAAATAAAGGAAAACTGCATCCAGAAACATTTTTTGCTGTGGTAGGACACCTCAGCAGTTTGTAGTACGCTCCACTGCCGTTGGGATTGGAATTTTTAGTGGTGGGCTGTCAGTGCTCACCTTGCAGAAAATCCAGGTATTTTGTTATCGATTTGTGAGACTTCCATTAGAAATGTGCTTGGCCAGATAGGAAACACAGCCGAGATGAAGTCATAGCCAAGCGTTAATCCTATTTAGGTGTTTAGTTCGTGTTTCAAGCTGGCAGTGCCACTGCAGTGAGGGGTACTGTGCCCTTCCATTGGCTTTCCTACGTGTTTGTGGTGGATGTAGAGAATTGGATC
This sequence comes from Hypocryptadius cinnamomeus, assembly GCA_013400635.1. Classification (NCBI taxonomy): domain Eukaryota; kingdom Metazoa; phylum Chordata; class Aves; order Passeriformes; family Zosteropidae; genus Hypocryptadius; species Hypocryptadius cinnamomeus. Next base: position 119,617 of record VYZP01037688.1, on the reverse strand, counting down.
AGATCCTTGCTCTTCTGCCTGCATCAGTACTCGTGCTGGCAGAAGGGAGAGGGTGACACGGGCACAGGGAACGCTGCCACTGCTTTTCTGGGGGGTGGGGATTGGCATAGAATTGGAGTATGAAAAGCACTGTGAGCAAAATAACATTGTGTGTCTCATGTCACCATTTTAATCTTTAATATTATGCATTACAGTGTATAGATTCCAGATCTAGAGACTGAAACTTTCTCAGAAGGTGTGCATTATTTATTAGCAAATTCATTGAAAAACAAATGTTTCATGAAAGTTCATTTTCAGATTGGTAACGAATTCTCAGTTCAGCTTTAATTACTGTTTTGGTTTGTAGCTTTTTTTCCCACGCTGGAATTTCATTTGTTTGTCTGGTTCTGAAGTGGGAATAAAGCTACAGGTTTCATCTTAAAATACTTGGCCTTGAGGAAAAAAATGCAAAACTTCCCAACAGGTTGTGGTTTCAGAAAAGGATGGAGGCCTGACAGCTCTGAATACACTCACTTGCAGAAGTCCAGAGGGAACCTCAGTTAATGATGCTTGTCTTGTGTAGTGTATCATTTTTAGCAGCTGTGCTGTAGCTTTTTGGGGCCTGGACTTTCACAATCATCCCTGTATTGGTAATGAAATCCTGTAAGGACAGCACTTCATGAAAACCTGGTTGGAAGCATAAGAAAAATTTAAATGTCATAGGGTGTGCTGATATGGTTGCAAAGGGAAATGGGGAGCGCTCTTGACAGCCAAACCAGGCCCCCAAGAGTGAGGAGAATGGCAGCCAATGGAACGGCTCAGGATGACGTTGCTCAGTTTTTCTCAGGGTGAAATGAACATTGAAATGAAGTGCTGGGGCTGTGCATGTCCTGGGAGGCTGGCAGGGAGCTGAGGGGTGGGTACCTCAGGAGGTGGAAAACTGCTCCCTGCCTGCACTGGGCTCTGTTTTGCTGTGTTCTTGGTGGTTCTGCAGACAAAGTGTTTTGCTTTGTCTTGGTGATCCCTTTTTACTGAAGGAGATGTTGGTGATGCAGAGGTGGAAATCATGGGGCTGATAGACCAACCTCTGCCAGCCCCTGTAAGGGTGCAGTGCACTGTGCCTCGTTTATGGTGAAGAGACAGGCAGTCCCAGGGATTCCACCTGAAATCACAGCACTCTGTTCTTACTCATTCGCAACAGCAGATTTAATACATTTTATGGGACACTATTTTCATTAGCATTAAGAGCTCTTAGAGACTGCACCACAGATTTTGGGTGGGACAGCCCTCCATCATCATTTTCTCAAGTTGCTTCCTTTTCTGGAATCTGACAAGGCTTGTCTTCTGTTTGAAGTGGAAAATAGCTTATTTATCCAAATCTTCACATGTTCTTGTTTGCTCATACCTACTCCAGGTCTTCAGAGCCTTAATTTTAGGTTCTATAGTTCTGCTGTTGCTATGGATTCTTTTTACTTATCTCCTTATTTGAAGTTATGGTAGGTTTTGAAAAATACCTGGATAGTATGAGATAAGAGATGGTTGAGATACCTGCAGTGATTTGGTAACCAGCTTGTGTTGTGGTTTTATGTAACTTTTTGGAGATGTGGATGAAAGAAAACCCACCCAAACCATAACTGCAGAAAATGGAGCGTCCTGTTGGCACAACTGGAAAACCTTGGCAGTTCCACTGAGTGTAGGTTTGTGTTCTTCCCCTTGCAATGTGTTGTCTGTGAGTGCAGATATATAGGATTTCTTGTAGGTGATGTAAATATTGTAGGTCTACTCCAGACTGAGGGGCCAGAATCTGCAAGGCAACACCACAGCATGTGAATAGAGGTTTTTGTATTTCACATCTGGGACTTTTGGAGGGGAAAATTGACTTCAGAATGTGGAAAGAGGAGAACCAGGCATCAGATGCACCCAGAGCAGGATCCAATCCATTCCACATTCTAGGTAGTGCTAGTTAAAGGCTTTTCCTGGTTCAGCTCACTTGGAATCTCTTGTGCTCATGGTAACAGCATGAACAGCCCCAAATCTGAAGCGTTGGTTTTGTAAAGTAACGTTTTCCAGTTGTTTTCTTTGCTGTTGTTGCCAGCTTTTCGTTTCACTGAGGAAATCAGTCTAAATGGAAAAAGGCAGCATTCACAGGAGCTGGAAATGTATCTGTGCTAGATCTGATCTCTGTGTGCAGTTTGGTTTGTGCTGTTTGTTGTTCACTCTGGAACTTCCTGTGGAGGCACCACTGCTCAGGGCTCTCTAGCAGAGCTTGAGCCTGTGCTTTGGGGTTTCATCTTGGCTTTCACATTCATCCTGGGCAGACTTTATGGCTTTAGCATTTTCAAGCATGTCCTTTACTGATTTACTAAAATAAGGACCTGTAAGAAGTAGATTTTTGCCTTTGCTTTTGTCTCATGTGATCTTAAGCATTTTCTCCAAGTTTAGCCCAATCAAGGCATTATTGTTTCTTCAGAAGGCTTTGAAAGGTTATCAGGTGCTTGTTTCTGTTATTACAGATGAATATATGGAGCATATTGATTGCTTAAATCTAATTTAGCTCCTGTCATGTGAGTAACTTCATCGTTCTTAACTTGTGTGCTGAAGGCCTCTTGGTTACTGTGTGTGAGCACGGTGAGTGGAGGTGATGGTGTTCATTAAAAACATAAAATAATAGCTGGCCTTTGTAGGTTGTGCCTCGCTGGTGGTACTGAGAGCCTTTGGAATCATTACCAAAGCTGGTCCACTGCCCCTCATGACTGTGATTCCCTTGGGATGCAAAGCTGGATTGAATGAGTGAACTGAACGTTAAATCACCACACATTCAGTGAACTACCTGTGACTTGTGCAGTCTTTCAGATGGTAAGTGCATGGTAGGTTGAGTTGATGCTTTATATCAGTAACCCAAAGACTGAAAATTTCTTTGGGTGATTCTTGTTATGCAGCAAAACCTGGAAGTGGTTTTAAGTTACAAAGTTGTAAGTACCTTTCAGGTGCTGGTGGGGTGGGGCCAGTCTGTTACCTTGTAGGCAGGGAACTGTCCTGGATGTTACTGCTGGTTTTAAAACTTTCTCGTAAGTGGTTTCAGAAACAGGACTTCATCTTCTTTCAGGGCTATCCAGAGGTGCTGTGTGGGTAAGGAGCCATTACCCATCCTCTGCAAAGGAGCAGGTATATTTCTGTTTTCAGGAAGCTGTTACAGCTTTTTAGGCAGAGCTTTGAAATTCTTCTAACAAGAACACTGTTTGCTTTATCGCCTGGAAAATTCCTCTTCAGGCAGTTTTCCTAGAGATTGATAGGCAGGTGTTAGATGCTGACCAAACTGGGTATCACTGTAAAAGCAGAGCCACATTTAATTCATTCTTCAGCCTTTAATGATAATAACAGTTACATTTGTGCAGACTTACAGCAGTTGGAATCAGAAACATCCATGCTTCTGCTGTAATTGCTTCTGTACCTTTCCAAGGCTGTAACACAGCCTTCAGTGTTGGCTGTGCAGGTGTAATTTCATTTTGAGGTGCCATTTCCTAAATGCTTGTAGAATAAAAAAATGTAATATTTGTTTCCAAGCCTTCTGATCTGCATGGGAAGGGAAAGATGGATTGAGGGATGTAACTGGAATGGTCTCTGCAGGTGTGTTACTGCTCACTGTGAATGAGGTGGGGTAATTAAAGAGTGAGCTTGTATAGACCAGTAGGCAAAAAGCAACTTTTAAACCCCCCAAACCCTTTAGTTTATGTAACTGTAACTGCCCTGCATTTTTGTATACAAATGAGCACACACATGACTCAAAACCTGATTAAGATGGTAGAAATATTTGACAAAAATAGCTCATAAATGCTATCTTTGAGCAGGCTTTTGATGCAGGAAAGGAGCAGCTGGACAAATTTGCATTTACAAATCATTTACCTTAGGAGAAAGCTCAAGTTCAGTGCCTTATCACAAAGGCATTGCACGTTAATTATTTATCATGCGCTTTGATGCCGGGTTCTTGCTTTAATAAACCATTCTGGGGGAGGTGGGTGCTGCTCCTTTTAGCTCAGCTCCTCCCTCCCCTCCCCTCCGGGTAAGCCCTGCAGTGCCTTTCCTCAGAGTTTGCCTTCCAAGTTGCTGCTAAGTTGGATTTCACAACTTTTTGTTAAAATTAGAAACGTTTCTGTGATATGTATTTGATTGCTGTGGCTCTGTCATCCCTGTGTCTAACTTTGTAATCTCTGTAAAGATAGAACTGGACCTGATTTAATTTCTGTCTTTTGCATATGTTTTTGCACTTTCAAACTTTGCTTTACACAAAATGATCAATAAAAAATGTTTATCATGGAAGTCTGATTAGAACTGTCTGTGCCATCTGTACTTGGCTTAAAAGTAGAAATTTGGTGGTCTCAACACAGAAAATGTAAACTCCTCTGGTCAATAGGACAGTCACCTCAAGCTTGTAAATTCTTGAGAAACTGTGCTGATGACTTGGAGATTGTTTTGAGTATGACTATAACACCGTGTGAGATCTTTCTGAAGTTGCTTCATGATTTTTGGAGTACAAAAATAAAGATTTTTCTTAGACTGCACTTCTGGAATGTGGACATCTTGTCATCCACAAGCTAAGCTTAAATAGCAATTAGGAAACTGTAAGTCTTGTGGTTAAAATCACTCTAATGTGGTTAAAATCAACTCTATGTTGGAGTTTTAATCGGAAATTCTCTGTATAGATCTGTTTTCTGGTGGCTTTTGTTTTCAAGCCTGGAAAAATCCTGTATTTCCCTTTGCATCCCCCAGCTCACAGTGTCTTTGGGAAGGTGCATGAGATGGATAATGTACACACAGTCATGGGATTGTTTAGGTTGGAAAAATCCTTTGTGATCGCTGAGTCCAGCTATTCCTCCAGCACTGCCAAGGCCACCACCGAGCCATGTCCCCAAGTGCCACATCCACACGGCTTTTAAATCCCTCCCGGGATGGGGACTCCAGCACTGCCTGTGCAGGGCCAGACAGCCCTTAAGTGATTTTCCCTGATATCCAACCTCAGCCTCCCCTGGGGCAGCTGTTTCCTGGTGTCTCTGGGGACACTCTGTGTCCTCCTGTCCGGGACTTGTAGAGGACAATAAGGTGTCCCCGAGCCCCCTTTTCTCAGGTTTTGTGTCTGGCTGTTCGTCCCCGGGGCTCTGTGAGGGTGTTGGAGCTGTGGGGCTCCTGGGAACTGGTGTGGGGAGGGGACAGTACTCTTACTCTCCCTCCACTCCAGAATTGTTATGGATCACGTGTATGCTCTTTCTAGCTGTCAGCAATTAGCTTTTCAAGTAAACATTGAAAGGATTTTTAAAGATGTGAAAAGGAGTATAATTAAGGAGAATGTTACTACCTTAATGTGGCCTGGAAGCCACACTGGGATTGAATAATTTTATTTAAATATATTTGCTTGGCAAAGGAGGTGAATGCTGTAGTGAGGGCCTCCTTCTTCAGGACCGTTTTCTTTGTTAGCCTGGTGCTTGGAGCCTTGCTCGAGTGTTCCTCATTGTAGAAAAAATGGTTTTCCTTTCTTAATTTTTTTAAAGCGCTTTAACCCTTGAGCACTCTGTATGAAGTTGAATAGGAGAGGAATAGAGTAGCTGGCTTTGCCTGTGCCCGGGATGGAAATAGGAAGAGATGTTTTGCTTTTTAATTTTGCTTGTTCTCGTGGTTTTTTTCCCTTAGTGTAAGTGCCAGAGCAGGAGTCTGCCCTCCTTAATGAACACCTCCAAACGCTGGCTGCATCCCGCAAGAATGTGAAAGTACCAGCGAATTTTTAGAGGTCTTAATTTGTCGGAGGCTCAAGCTCCACCGTTAGCGGCTGTAATTGAGGGTCGTTCCCGGGACTGTGACCCCCCCAAAACTGTCGGTGCCTTTCGTGGGCTGGGGATGTTCGCGAGCCGCTCTCTTCCCGAGGGCTGCTCTAATCCTCTTGGGGATATTTTCATTGCCTGACAGAGCAGAGGAATGTCTGAGGCCGCCGCAGGGGGCTGGGGAGAGCCCTTGGCCATCGGCGGAGCGGGCTGCAGCCGTGCCGGGAGCGGCTGCCCTGCCCTGGGGAGCGCGGCCGGAGCCCGGCACATTGTCCTGGCCGGGAGGAGGAGGAGGAGGAGTAACCCACGCCCGCATCGCACACTTGCGGCGCGGGTAGGGATGAGGATGGATTTCTGCAGCTTGCTCTGCCTTTTTGTAACGCTGGGCACAAAGGACCGCGATTACAGCCTTCACCTGCGGCGACTCTTGCCCTGCCCTCCCATGCCAGCCCTGCCTGGTGGGAGTACCAAACCCACAAGTTTTCAGTCTGGTAAATTCTAGAAAGACTTAAGATCTCAAACTACTGCTTCCAGCGTGGCTGTCAGAGACAAAGCTTTTCCCAGTCCATTGTGGCAGCTTTCTACGTGGTTATTGTTCTTAATGCACGCTTGCACTCGAATCGTTTGCAAGGGAAAAGCTGTTTTGGAGATCTATACAGAGAAATAAATCCTGATTCTTACACATAGGGGGAGAAAATATATACTGTGAGAGCTAAGTGGATTTTGTTACCCCAAAGTCAAGTGCAGAAAAGCCTTGAAGATGTAAATATGTTACGAACTATATTTTAGTCAACACAATTGATTTCACACACGACTTGCATCAGAAAAGTAATTTTTTATATTTCTGAGGCTAAACAGTTACAATATTATTCTGAAACATTGCAAAATGCTGTGTTGTGCACAAGTTACAAGGAAACGTAGCTGCTTGCACTTGATGTTGTTTATCCAACCCTTACTCAATGTTGTAGCTCTTTGATGTAGCCTTTGCTTGAAGAGTCTTCTGAATTTTGCTGTTAGATGTTAATGATGCCAATATTAAGTCAATTCTTTCTGAGTACCTAATCAATATACAGAATTATTTTTTTATGTGCCAGAAATTGATTTTAACACTCCTTTTCTGTCTCTAGCTTTCCTGGTTCTCAGGACATTATTATGAGAAACAGGTACAAAAATGTCTTTACATGGGTGTTAGTTTTGTGGCATGGTACAGATCTGACAAAGAAATTAAACATATTAAATGTATAGTCATTGCAAGGATTTTTCATGTGGGCTAGGCAATCTAGTTTTTAATATATTAAAGCCGGAGGTTTGTGGGAATATGGCACAGTGAACTGCCTGGTGTCTTGAAAGCTCCACAGAAAACTCTGTAATTATGTTCACTAACTTAGAAGAAAACAACCTGTGAATTTGACTTGACAGCTTCTGTCAGACACCGATGTCACAAAAATATCTTAAGTCCTTGTTTTGGTACATTTGCTGGACTTTTGTTACCCATCCAGAAATCTCCAAGGCATTGAAACTTTAGGGTCCTTCTTTAAATGGCATCGGGTAGAGATGGAGGGTACCATGCATACACATTTGTGCTGCTGAATTTAGAATAAAGCCTAACATTAGCTCAGAGACTCCTATCAAACCAGTTTAAAAACCAGGCTTGTCTCTTGCTGTGGGGTGGCCCAGATGAGCTCACCTGGTGGGGTGCAGCCTCTCTCCAGTCGCTGTTCTTGGGGTTGCTGTGCTGTTTGTTTTGCAGAAAACTGGAAATTAAAATAAGGTGTCAGTCTTTTCATAACCGTTCTCATATGGAAGGAAATCGACTTGGCTTGTTACTCTGACAAGTGGATTTTATTGTAATGTGTTGGTGCACTGTTGTTTTGTGCACATCGTACCATTCTTATGCATATAGTCTGGTCACATAATAGTTTATTCATCACTAAAATTGTTCTGGAAAGTGCGGAGCTACCAGCAATTGTCACTTCCCCGAGTCCTTTTGAATGACTTGAAATCACTCTGAACTCTTGAACTGTCTTTTCTTGTTCCTCGGAATATTAACCTTATCACTTGAGAAACGAGCACAGTTTGGGTGCTGGAATACACAATACTTCATCCTTTCAGTCCCCCAATTTTACTTTGCATGGAAATCAAAATACAAAATTCCAAAAGCCAAGTGTTCCCACGTGACTGCAGGGTGTAAGGTGACCTTCTTGGCTCTGGTCCCAGCCCAGGAATGTATCGTTTCTTTGAGTTAGACTTTGAAACAGGTATTACTTTACAATTTAATTGGCTGCATACATCTCAAAAAGGATATAAACCAGTGGGTTTTTCCACTATGGAGACATAAAGGCTTGTTTCACAGGAGAGGAGGCATAAACAAGCTGGTACAAGGAGCCCTGTATGAACTGAGCTATACTGTATACTTCAGGGGGAAAAAAATAGTCGGGATTTTTTTTTTGCCTTGTGGGTTTTGGCAGTGTAAAACAAAACAGTCAGTGTTCTCTTATAAAGCTGAAGAATTCTTTTATATCTTGAAAACGTATTTAAAGACCCCCCCACGTCTTTGTGGATTGCTGCAGATGTTGTTCAGCCTTAATTTTGCTGGAGGTTCTTCCTCATTGTGGTCACTGCCGTGTTTGGTGTGTGCTGGTGACAATTTCAGAGCTGGGGCAGCAACCAGCTGCTTTGAAACCAAAGGCCACTGCCAATTAGAGACAAGAAAAAAGAGAAATTCAGAACATTTTGAGCGGTAAAACCTTTGTTTTGGAGGATTTTTCCTTTTCTCTTTTTTTAATAACTGAAAGTGATCTAATTAGTGTCTGTAGCTGGATCTGAAAGGCTTTTGCTGACCTATATTCAGACCCCTTTCATCAGCTCCTGTGTGGGGAGGATCTCAGTAGCAGTTATTTAGCAGCAAGGAGCCAGACGTTGCAGGGAGGGTGGATAAGCCTCTTAGTTCCTTGAATCTTGTTTTGCTAGTTGTTTGTTCATTCCTGACTTCAATATTTGTGGCTTATCTGCAATTTTAATCTGACTTTACTGTTTTGACCCTTCCTTCTTTGTAATCTGTGGCTTTTAATGTCTAAAAGGTCCTAAATATTTGATCAAAATAAGACCTAATTCCCCTTCTGAAGGAATAAATCACTTTAAAAGTGGCAGAAAGAGAAACCATATGCAGGGAAAATGTAGTTTGAGGGGAAAGATAGAGCGTGCAAGCAGACCCAATCAATTACTGAGGCTTGGCACTAATGTTCCCTCTGCTCCCCACTCAGCCACTTGCAGGCTTCTGGTGCAACTTTGGGAGTTTCCATGAATCTGTTTAACGCTGAGAGCTCTGGGCACAGAGCTTGGGCCTGGCTTTTTCTGTACATCTCATTTTGTCCTGCCTGCCCCCATCCTGGGTGCTCCAGTCTGTTCTCCAGGTGTACTCGGTGTGCTTGTTCCTGTGGCAGCTGCGCTGCGGTTTGCTCTGGGATTATTTGGAGCAGAGCACGGGGATCTCTCTCAGTTGGTTCCTCTGTGGTTCAGAATTCCGAGAAGGATGTTGAGATAACGTGTGTCCTTCCTAATGCTGATTTAGCAGAGTCTTCCTGCTCTCCACGTTTCACCAAAGAGAATTTGTTAAAGCTGATGATGAAACCACCACATCTGAGTTATTCAGACATGAGACTAGAGGATAATCTTTTTCCTCTGAACTCCTCAGGGTTGCAGCACTTGACATCTTCAGAGCTCCTTAGCAAAGATGATAAGCAGCCTTCGTCCTAGGGCTGAATTAATCAAACTGATAAATGCCCGAAGGAGACGTCAGGTTCGGGTGACATCCACGGCAAAATTGCTCCTGGTTATTTGCTGGAAGAAAGACTTTTAGTCATGAGGTTTTTCACTTGTGGATTTGGTTGCCAAGAAAAAGTTGAAAAAAATTTGCTAGAAATTATCACTGTTCTCCCATTTTACAAAATGTCATTTTCAAGCAATTCCTGACCTATTAGCTCCTGGAAATTTTGTTTAATCTTATCTGAATATTTACTGGCCAAGTAGTTAAAATATTATTTAAACACAGGCTATCATTTATAGCTGATATTTTTTTTTTAAATAAAAGCTAAATATTTAAAGTTGAGCTTGCTTTAAAGTAAACATTTATATTAATGCATAACTAAATATTCTGGCAGTACAAGCCTGACATTTAAAAGAAATTCATATGAGTAGGAAGGGGGAAGTCACTGGATAAGCACTGGCAGTTGAGTTTAAGTAGTAGCTGGATTCTGACAGACATCAGGCTTTATGTTACTGCAAGGAAAGTTCAGTGGATACTTCATTCAGCCTTGAAATATTCATCAGGAGCAGGAAAATCGGGGCAACTGTGTCTTCTGCTCCAGTCTGGGAGTGAAGAGGAGCGTGTGGGAAGTGGAGATCACAGCAGCTCGCGATCAAAGCTCTGCAGCTCCCAACCAGAGAGGCTTTTGTTCAGCACATCTCACATCTGCACAACATGGCAAAACTGGGAGTCAGGAGCCTTTAATGTGTGCTGTTTAAAAAGACTCAAACAACACCCAAACAACTTCTCCCTGTGTTTACAGCATTCCAGTTAATTCTCCAGGAAAGCAGCTTGACACTGGTATTAAGTAATTTTATGTCATAAATATTTCTTTTGAATGTAATAACATGTGAAAAGTAGTACAGATGGGTTTTAAGCAGTCTGATGTACATAAAATATCTTTCTTGCTCCGAAGATTAAGGTTTGGTGCTGTGATTATGGGTTATCATCTTGAAAATTACCAGCCTGGCTTTGAGGGGAGGAGCTTTGTAATACTAGAGTGATGATTTTTAGAACAATCAGAGGATGGGATGACCCAGTAAAACTGTTTTCTTGTTTTTTCAGAGTAACAGGATTAACAGATCGATCCAAATAGATCAATTCTTTAGTCTGACTAAGCATTGAAAGGCCACCACCTGTGAAATCCTCACTTTGAAGTCCTGGTGATCTAATTGTTTTACTTTCAGGTGTAGCGCTTCTGTGGAAAAAAGTCTGATGGGATTTTAGTAACTAATACATTACACAATAAGATCAGTTGCAGGTAAAATTGTGTCATGTAAAAACAAAACAAAAAGGGTTTGTTACATGTGCAGACACATGGCTGCTTTGGACTTGAAGAAGAGGGAAAAACAGGATTTGGAGTATGAAGCATTGGGTTAAGTGTGTCCTAGAGGAAATCCTTCTCCCCAGAATGACTGTGGTGATTTACTCTGTGTTCCCCTTCTCCTTTCAGACTTGTTCCCCAGCCTGTTTTTCCATTTGTGATCAGGTGCCCTGCTGCTTTCAGACAAATCAAAAAAAGCCCAAGATGTTGGGCATTACCTGACCAGTTCATTCCTTTTCTCCTCTTTGGAGTGAGAAGTTTGGCCAAAAGAAAAACCCATTGTTAGGGAGCCAGGAATGGGTCTGTGTGTGCTGTAGGAATGTGCTTTAGTATTCTTGGACAACTTGCCTCTCAACAAGAATTGTTGGTGTTGGAGCTGCAAAGACTGAATCAGCTTCCTGAGGGGAAGCAATTGTAAAATATCCAGGAAGTTGTTGGGAAATGCGAACTTCTGCTCCTGCCTGCTTGCTCTGGAGTGCTCAGCTCTCAATAGCAGCAGCCACACAGCTCAGGAAAATGGAGCTGTTTTCAGTGGTGGAAAACTTTCTTGTAGCCTGGGTGTCAGAAATGTGGCATCAGGCACTGTTAAGCTCAGGCCCTTGCAAGGGTTTGTCACCATGCTGAGAAGAACGGCTCCTGGCAGATCTTTACAAGGAGGACTCTGCACTGCTGAGGGAGGAATCTCATTGTCATTATTTTTCTTGTTGGTCCAATTTTGGTTTAGAACACCAGCTTGTCAACTTCATTGTACTTCCGTCTGGGCAAAATAGGCAAACCAGAAAAAACAGCCAAGGAAAGTCCTGGGAGAAGCAGGTATGAGAAGGGGCAGAAGTGAACGTTCTGTGTGTGACATCTGCTTTGACAGAGTCCCCCTGGTTTCCCTTACCTGAGCTTCACCTCATCTGGAAACTGCCTTACAGTGGGGGCCTGTATTGTGCTTTCTCCACTAACACTTTTTATCAGTGGCAGAGTGACATAAAGTGGTTTTTGTTGGTTTCTTCCCCCCCTCCCTGCTCTGTCTCACCTCCCAGCCAGCCCTGGTTGGGCTGCAGCCAGGTGGGAGTCCCTGTGCTGCTGCACTGCTGTCCCTGTGAGCTTTATCCTCACTACATCACATGGATTTTAAAAGAGAGGCGATTCCTTTCATGTGATTAAACACTCCTTTTTTTTTTTTTTAACTGATGTCTGTGAGGATAGAGAATGTCTTAAGTGATGAAATGTGTTCTTTGGCTGCTGTAATGGGCATGAGTTTTTTTTTGTGTTATTAAAGTAAAGCAGATCTGGCAGTACATAGTCCCAGGATTGGGTAGCAACTGCTGCAAAAGTGTGTGATCAGTCTGTCCTCCTGCCTTATGATTATGTAGACAAGGAATAACATTTTTGTATTTGAGTGTGAACATTTTCAAATCTGAGCAAGTTTGAGTTCAGATTTTTCCTAAGTCTTGATAACACAAAATATTGTCTCTTGAATTTGAGAAAATTTGTGAAGAGAACTGAAAGGCTGAAGAAGTTCTCAGGGTTGAAAGAAAAACGTTAACATGAACTTGAAGGTATATTTTGTGGCAGTGCTTTCACCGTTTGACAGGTGAGAGGTAACTTGTGTGAGCTGTCTGAGGTGGTTTCACACTTGCTGTCCCTCAGGATTTCCCTCAGGAGATGAGGTGCTCGACCCCATGTCAGCACTGCCCACCTTGTGCCCTGTCCTGGGCACTGCTGCTGGGGGGCTGCGGGAGTGTGGGCACAGCTTCAAGGTGCAGCTTTCAGTGTTCCTGCTCCTTTGGCCTCTGTAAGGAAGGAGGGAAGTGATTAATAATTCTACAAGCCATGGAATGAATCCTTTTTGAACATTTATAGTTAACATTGAAATATTCTCTGGATATTTTCATGGTCTAAAAAGTGACTTTGTGGCCATTTTCATCTTGAGACCATCAAATCCTTCCTTGATTTGATTCAGGTTTTATTCATTTATGGGACTTCTCTGAAATGGTCTTTGTCAAATATGCTCAAGATTTGCAAATAGACTTGGAGTTTCTGCAAGTGGGGACTGTGTGTGCTCAAATATAACATAAATTTACATAATTAATGTACTTACATACAAAATGAGCCTTCTTTTACTTAAAAGCAGCAGCAATATTGATACAAATATGGCTGTTTGGTGGACAGAAGGATTTTGGACTTGTTGTTTCCATCTCTGACATGCAGACTGTTTTCACTGCTTAGCTAAATTACAGTTTGAGCATGGATTTTTGGGGTTCTTTTTTTAGCCTTGGCCTCTCAGGGGGTTTGGACATTTTTAACAGCTTGTAGAATGAGTTAGCAAATCTCAGTGTTGTTCTGTGCAGTCTCACAGTAGCTGTCCTTGCCTGCTGGAACTGGACTAATTGGAGTCTGATTAAACTGATTTACTTCTGAAGAGAACAGAAGTCTAAGTACATCACTAATGAACTCTAAAAGGTCATTTAATTTGTTTCTTTGCCTTCCTTCTGTGCGTTTTCCTGTATAAACTGGAAACTGCAGGACTTGCAGTGGAGTATTTTTGGGCAGCAGCAAATTCAGTGATAGCCAAACTTTTAAAGCTTTCAGGCACAGTGCAGTGTAAGTGGTGCTTAAGCTTGAATGTGCAGGGTTGATCTTGTCCTCCCTGCCCCTCTCACAGGTTAGGAAATGATTTGATAAAAGAAAACTTTGACAATATTCTATTCTAGAATTAATAATGTAAGAAGTGGTGCTAGAGTTTGATCCAATATTTATATATTTCTGCTATCTAAGAGTTAGAACAGTCTCATGAGAACAGGCTAAAATCCACATTTGTAGTAATCTCTTAAAGCTGAAAGATTTGTGGAGTCCTCAAGAAAAGTTTTGTAAAGAATTCAGTAGTGAGAGTTGTGCATATACCATTGTTTTTACTGGAAATACTTCTTTTCTGCTGCTTCAGAATTTTGCCATTGTTCCTGCAATATAATCCTTTTATTATTGGGGTGTTACAGACCAGGTGAAACTTTTGGCTGAGAACTCTTGTACTCACCCAAACCCACCGGACCAGCTGGATCTTTAAATCCTATCACCCCTCAATGTCTCTTGCTGAGCCTTCTGCTTGAGGGCAGTCAGTGCTTTTAGTGCTGTATTGCTGAGGTGCTGGCACCACTGTTGGCTGAAAGTCAAGAAGTTCTAATGTATCTGATGTATGGGCTCATCTTTGCAGGGATCTGATTTTTGGTCAAGGATTGGCTTCTGTGGGAATCCTCACCCAGTCCCCAAACTGGTCCCCCTGGGAGATAAGGGGGATTGTAACGTGCCAAGTATTTTTACTCTGTTTTCTGGGACTTTGTTCATAAAATTATTACAAAGCATTGCTCACCTACATTCTGTGCAGGGCTGGAGCTTCCTGTGTTAACAAATGCAGGTCTGAAACCTGCTGGAAGAGGAGGAGGAGGGTGCTGGGGCAGCAGGAGTCAGCTCTTCTGTTGGGACTTGAGCTCTCCTAGGCCTCCCTAAGAGCCACAAGCACATGGAGAGTGTTCTTTCCATGCTTCAATCCATGGTTTCCTTTGGATTACCCAGGATCTGGGGAGCTGCTGTCTCTTGGAATTGCACTTGTGATGCACTGAGCCTTGCAGAATCCACTCTGACACACATTTCTGTGGATTTGGGATGGAAAAGCAAGTCCCATGTGCAGAAGAACCCATCAGGAAGCTGAGAGAGCCTGGTGAGTGCTGGCCAGGGTGTCACTCAGGCCCTGGGGAAGCGGCTGAGTCCCAGCAGGGACTCTCTGGGATGTGCCCCATGCAAGTGCTGTATTTCCCTGGGCTGTCAGGCCGTGCTGGCTCTGGTGTCCTTGGCTGACTTGGAGCCTGGCTGTGTTACAGCCAGCACTGCCAACGCTGGGCCAGCGCTGAGGAAACGGGCAGCAAACTTTGTCAGAACTATTTTTGGTAATTCTGAAGTAGAGAATGCCTGAGCATAAATAGACTTCCCCATGCCCTAATGAAAGCACTGGGCTTTAATTTGACTTACTGTGTTTTCTGGTTATGCTAAATTACTTTTATGTGGCCCTTGTGGTTATGTATTGAATTTTTTTTTTTGTTTGTTTGCAACAAACTGGCTCCTCTGGCTTAAAGCCTGCATGGACCAATGCTGGAGCAGAATTTGCTGGTAAAGCCTCAGTAGGTATAAGCACAAGAAGGAAGACTTTGATTTCAACTGTAAGTCTTGTGAATGTTGACTAAACATAGTTTGGGGCAGGGGTAAGGCTTTTGAATGAAAAGCTGAATTTCAGCCTAAAGGGAAATTTTAAATGCAGGCTCTAGTTGTGTTTAAACAAAGTCTCCAATGGTATGTGGGTAGGATTCCCTGCTGTGCAGGATTTATTTTAAATTACCACTGGGCTGAAGTTTGCCATGTGTTGGGTTCCCAATAGTGCCAGCGTTGGGACTGCTGATTATGAAAGTTTTCTGTGAGGATGAGGTAAGCTTTAGTTGATTTCCAAAATTTTTACCCACAACACCTTCAAATTTCCACCTGCCTCTGTGTGAGAGTTTAGCTTGCTGTTTTCCTCCAAGCTTTGTGCCCCTTTGGAAGCCCCTCTTCATGTTTGTAGTGGTTTGTGTTTGAAAGTATTGGGGATTCTCCTTAGGACCTTGTCCTTTTTTGTCTTCATGTCAGAATGGTGCAAGGGATGCCCTCCTCTAAGAGCAGCACTTCAGGGGCAGTGTCAGGTGGGCAGGGAGCCTTTTTCCCTGGAAAGGTGGTTTTGTAAAACCTCAAGCAACTGCTGCAGCTCCTCTGAGCTGCATCAAAGGCAGATGGATTCAGTTACTTCAAACTGTTTATTTATGGCATAATTCACTGAAGAAATGTCCTGAAGTGATGCATGTTTTAAAACAGTCTGTCCTGGCATTCTCCATGAAATGGTGGCTTCCCTTAGGATCACGTATGAACTGTGCCTCTCCTTCTGTATTATTCTTAATCACAAAGAACATAAATTATTTGCCTTTGACCATCTTGAACAATTCCCTGCCCTCCCGGTGTCTGAGCTCGCTTCACCCGAGGTTAGCTGAGAAGAATTGGTCCAGTCTTTATTCTTGCCAGGTGTGTGATGCACAGAGAGGGCCGAGCTTGCACCTTGCTCTGGTAGCTGCTGCGAGGGGGAAGAAACCTTGGAGTGGAGCTGGACTTGTGGCTGAGTGAAGGGGTAGAAAACACATCTGGAAGGACAGCCAGAGCTGTGAGGTCTGTCACTTCACGGCTCTAGGAGCACAATAGAAATGTGTTTATTTCAGTGGGAGCTCTGTGATTAAGTTAGTACTTTGCTGCCTGTCCCTAAGTACCAGTTCTCTGTCTTTATCTAAATTTATCTCATTCTCCATGAGAAGTCTGCTGTTATCTAGGAAAATAAAAACAGTCTGAACACCTGCTTTGAAGTTTGAAAAAAGAACATTTATGTATTGCTTTGTAGCAGTTGCATAGTTCATGGCTGGACTGCAGCATCTCACATTCCTTGAGGCTGCAAGCATCTTCCCCAAAATCAATAGGTGGACAGTGATGTCAAGCAGTTGGATTTGGTCATGCAAAAATTGAGGGCTTTATCAGCTGAAGAATTTCCTGTCAAAATGGGGTGGCAGATGTGAAAACTCACCAGAAGTGCTGCAGGTTCAGTGCTTTTCTTGTGTCTCGGTGGAAATTTGTATTGTTCCAGTTCTACTGATAACCATTGACCTCGGAGGGAATCGGGTCATGTCCTTCAGCAGCAGTGGCCTCGTTAAGATGCACGCTGAACAAAACAGTGAAATCCAGGATTATCCAGGAGAGGGGGTTCATTTAAGAAAAATGGCCTCACCAAGGAATTAATTTAGGCTCCAGCTGATTGCGTGTTTGCATTTGATTTCGTTGTTTGATACTTAGAATTGTTAAAACAATTTTTAATGATCTGCCAATTTGCAAATTAATTGTTTCACCTTGAAGCCTTTTGTAGATTTAATAACTGCAGTAGTTGTGCAGTGACAGCAGTAGGGGATGGGGTGAGCATCCAGATGCTGTCCATAGCCATCTCCAAGGAGTGGCAATTCCATCTGGTGGCTGTTGTGTAACTGGGCGCTGCCTCGGTGGTGGGGATGGATAATCCCTGCGTGGAGGGTGTTCAGAGGGGCTGTCACTGCTTCATCCCTCCTTGCTGAGGACAATGGATCACAATGCCCCAAACCCATGGAATTGCACGGCTGCTGCCTTCGTTCATTGCTTCCCATTAGGATTCTGAAATCCCCAAGGCTTGAAAACTTGTGATTAAGACCTTAGATAAGTTAGAGGCCAGTTAAAAAAGGTATTTGCTGCTATTTCAATTTATTGAGTTGTTACAATAAAAATGCTTATTTTATAAGGCATTTCTTGAAAGGAAAGGAGAAAAACCCAATCCTGACATTCAGAACTCTTACATTAAGGTCATAAATAATCTTGTCCTTTTTTAAGTCCTGTGTGTGCACATTCAGCAGGGGTAAAAGCTGGTGCCACAGCAGAAAGAATTTTGGTTAATCTAGCTTTTTCCTGTGCTTTTGCTCTACAGAACTGTATTAATTATTGACAAGACTGGCTAATCCAAAGTCACTGCAGGCTGAAGCATTAATTTACCCTGTAGCCTGCTGTGAGTAGGGAAAAAATGAAAATTGAGTCTTTCTGTATGTGAGTACTGTATGCTTGAAGGCAGAAGCATGGCTTGATGTAGTGTTGGGTGTAAGGCTGGGGTAGGCTCAGCCTGGGCTGAGTGCTGTGTCCATGGCCAAGCTCAGCTTCTCTGGCAGAGAAGAACTTTCATGTTCACTGCAGAGCCAGCCAGGGCAGCCACTGCTGCTGTGCTTAAGGGGTGGTGAATTCAGAGAATCTTCTGCAGAAATGGGGTTCAATGTTGGTTATTGGTAATCGTTGTAGTAGCGCTCAAGCTTTGAGCCGTCAGCAGTCAAAGTTAAGGTAAATATGATGTTTTGAGTCTTGGCGTTCCAGAGAAATGGTTAATTATGTTTGGAAGGTTGCATTGCCTTGGGTTTTTTTCTGTTGAGCTGTGCTATGTTCCAGAGTCCCAGTGGCTTTAAAACACTTAATTTGCATCACTGAATCAGTTATCCTCTCGCTGACTTTTTAATTTGCTTCCTCCCCCATCTTGTAGATTTGCTGGTAATCTGCCCTTCATTTTGAATAACCACTCACCCCCAGTGCAGGATACACAATAAACTGGTCAGTCATTTCAGTTACCTTTGTAAGAGCTGCTACAGAGCTGTCACCTGTGGGTTTAGATTAACAGCAGGATATTTCTGTTTATATATGAATTTCAGAGAGTTCCCTCGTTTCATGTAAAGTATTTCTTAACGTCTAATCCACATCTGGGAAAAAAAGGCTTTTTGTAGAGGCTGTCAAGAAAGGATACTGTATATTCTTTATTAGATCTTACAGAGGGATTTGGGCAAATTAGGGGAAACTGATTTGGTCTTAGTGATATTTCCATTATTTAAGTTCGTTGTAAAATTAGATTTGTAATGTGGAGTTGGTGGGTGCCTGAGGGAAGTGAGCTGTTTGCAGGTGCCTGAGTAGGTTCTTAGATCCTTAGAGGGCAAATAGCTTACCTGGTGTGAGAGCTGTGCTGCTGAGGAGATGCTGCTGGTTGGACAGGGAGTGCTGTGGGGAGGAACTGCTGTGGGCTGAAGAGGGGATGGGGGGAAAAGAGAGATTAGTTTGTGCCAGGAAGTGTGAAGAGGGGGTGAATGGCTGTGGGAGCTGCTGCTGCCTCCCGGTCCAGTGTGGTCTGTGCTGCTCCATGGGCTGCTGAGGAGCTCTGGTGCCGTTCTGGCCCATGGGCTCTCAATTCTCAGTCCTCATCCCCGGTGACCTTTTTTCCCCTTGTAGCACCTGTTACGCATGAAAGATGCAGTTCCTGCTTATCAGAGCTGGGAGTGGTGACTCCTCTCCCAGCCCCGTGAATTTGGGTGCTGTGTAACTCTGGTGTTTGGAAGCTCCCCACACCACCCAGCCCCTGGAGTGGTGTTGCTGCCTCACAGAATGGTGTCCTGTGGTCTCTTTGCCTGTCTTTAACTTCTTGGTGTCCTGGGGGACTTCATAAAGATCACTTCCTCCAGCAAAGCTGCTGACATGGAGCAAAAGCCATCAATAAATTATTCATATGCTGTTCATTTTCTGTGTTTAGGAATTCATGCAGCTTCACTTCAAAATTCCCTTCCATGGCTGAAGTTGAGTGGAATTGTTGCATACTAAGTTACTACGTTTTCATTTTGGGTGAATTACTCTGCATTTAGAACTGAGGCTTTGAAACAAAGTTGCATAAAACCTCCCGCTGTAATGTGAAATACTGTCACTAGGCACAGTGGTTTGTCACTATTTAAAAGGATTCATGGGGTTTACTCCAAGGAGGGCTGGTTTTTGGACAGTCACTTATGTGAAGAGAGGTTGTGTACTGTTTATAAGATAATTTGTGATACTTTAATACTTTATGAAGCAGAAGCTTCAAACCAGGTGATTCTGAAGTCCTCAGGTGTTGGTTTTGTTAAAGAACAAAACAAAACCCACAAGCCACACACCTCAACTTCTCCAAATCCCCCAGGCCTGTGGTGTTGATTGCTTCTATCACATTTATCATGTTAATTTTCAGGATAGTGTTTTCTTTGTAATTTGAAGGAAGTGTGAAATTATGTTCTTTATCTCATTTTAGCAATTATCCGAGAGGCAAAGGCACAGATATGCATATAATGTGTATCTCTATATAATTCTGTAATACTCTCACTCTTCACTTGTCTTTGGTTCTTTTTTTTTTTTTTAAGTCTTGGATCGTGCTTCTGGACTTGTGGGAAATAATCACTTTTCTTTAGACCACAGATTTAAATGTTCATGAAAATGCCCAATTTTCTTCCACAGGCACTTTATTTCAGGCACTAAAATGCCAGGAAGAACACACTGTGGAGGTAGATGGAGAATTTATGTCTTTGAAATGGCATAAATTTCAAAAGATGTAAAGATGTTTGAAAGCATCTTCCCGTTTGCAAGGGCAGCAAATGAGCAGTTCTGTTGGCCTTGCTTATGGGAAGGAGTGACAAGCATTAGTGTTTCCTGCCTGGTTACTAAAGGAGCACTTTGCAACAGCTCAGTCATCTCAAAACCACTTTTATTTTTCAGTGTGAGCACAACTTGTTATTGTAGTTTGCACTGAATTATACAAAAGAAAAGACAGAGTCAATGTTTAATTTCTGTGATGGTCCTAAAAGGGTTTCTGTGATTTGACAGCATTTGTCCTGTTACTTTGTCCGGAGGTGTTTTGCCTTGGGCACAACATGTAATTCACTGTAGCTTTTAAACCAATTTCCTTCTCTTGACAGGCTGGAGAAGAGCCTGGGGTAGACCCTGCAGTGGGATGAGTGACTTGGTGAAACCAAGAGCTCTGTTAAGGAGGAGTTCCAGAGAACCACATCCCTCAGTGGTGATGGAGCTTCTGGAACTCGCTGCCGAGGGAGGCCTGGAGCAGGTGGACAGAGGGGCTGGGAGTGGTGGGGAAAGGCAGCCAAAGTCTGGGCAGTGATTTACCCCCAGCAATTTGTGTTTTGTGTGTGTCACTGTAGGTACTGGAGGAGTGCAAGGAGAATTGAGTTACAGACAATGGTTGGGCTCTGGTGTTCTCACTTACAAAGGAATAACAGAAAAAAGCTGCTGTTGGATGGCTGGAACTGAGCTGTAGGTGTGGCCCAGTGTGGTGGTGTGTGTTTTCTTAGTCAAAGTGGGGACAACTCTAGGAAAATGCAGCCTGCTTTAACAACAATTAGGCTTCCAGCTGGTTCTCATGCATTCCCTGCATCCTTTTGTGGTACTGCTCCTGCACCTCTCCATTCTGCAGTGAAGTGTTTTGCAGATCGTGGAGCTGTTGTGCCCGGTGTGCAGGTTCTCTGCTGCAATGAATGCTTTCTCCTTTCTTAGTGCACTGCTGCCCTGGATCACTCGGGAAACAGGAGTGGCTCTCCCTCCTCTCCCTCAGTAGAGCAGGGAACTGTTGATATGCTCCCAGCTTTAGTCTGTTTGCATTCAGTACCTGTTAACCAGCAGTTACAGGATTTATGGATGATTGCTTCCAAAAAACTTCAAACCACTGTGCCTTTTTATGATGCAGGGTGTTCTGTGATGGCAAATACATCCCTGAGAATCTTTCCACTCTCGGTGATGGGGAGCTTTCCACACTTGTTGGTCATCCAGTCAAGTGGTCAATTATGTGTGTTAAAACCAGGACTTCTCTAATTAAAATTTATGGATGAAGATTTGAGACACATTCTAATGTTTTATGGCATCATTCTGTGCACATAGCTACTGCCTTGGAGTTGCATTCAAATTCCTCAACCTAAAAATTAGGTTTGCTGGAGGGGCTTTCTGCATCGCTGACTTGTATAGGCATTTGTTGTGTTGGCTTCTCAGTTTGTAAGTTTGGCCTCTGTTGAAGGAGTTGAATCTGAATATAGATTTTTAATAATTTTTTACCTATATCGGGGCAGAATTCATATTTCATGTTAAATTTTTGTGGTGGTGTGACTGTAGAGGAGGTTATGGCACACACATTTCCATTTGTACTGGCAGCACTGGACTGTGTGGCACTTGGGGACACGGTTTAGTGCTGTGTTAGGCTCAGTCTTAACTGTCTTGTACAGCCTGAATGATTCTATGATTTTATGATTGCTCAGGATTTGAGGTTTTTGAGCACTAACAGATTGATGCCTGTATTCTCCAAGTTAATGTAAGAGGAGAGGTGTGAAAGGTTGGCCATGGTGTTTCTTAAGTATTTTGAAACCTGTGTTTGCTAATCACAAAGCTGTTACTTTGTGCCTTTTTCGAGGTGTTCAGAGTCTCTCACTGCCAAGTGCACCAGAGAGCTCCCAGCTCTGAGGAATGAGGAATTGGTGTCCAGGGGCTCTAAGGTTACAGCTGAAGCTGGTGGGAGGGCTGGCATCAGCCAGGGACCATCCCTGGCACCAGCAGATCCCACATTGCCTTTGGCTGAAGCACCTGTCACGTTTTTCCTGGGAGGGGGCAGGTGTGGCACAGGGATTGTCTGTGATGCAGCCGCTCAGGCCT
This sequence comes from Hypocryptadius cinnamomeus, assembly GCA_013400635.1. NCBI lineage: Eukaryota > Metazoa > Chordata > Aves > Passeriformes > Zosteropidae > Hypocryptadius > Hypocryptadius cinnamomeus. Next base: position 97,596 of record VYZP01037688.1, on the reverse strand, counting down.
GGAGCAGTGCTTAGTGCAGTGTCTTTGGGAGCAGGAGATACATCTCCAGTGATTGCTACTAATAATAGGGTGGATTTGAAATGGAGCAGAATGAAAAGAGCCTTGTTTTCTGGGAGTAATTGTGTTCAGCTCCATGCACAGGCACTTCACAGAGTTTGGGGTGATGGGAGGGGCAGAACCCCTTGTGAACACCCAGCTGTAAATCAGGGGAGCTCAGTGTGTGCCCTCCTGCAGGGGAGAAGATGTGAGTCAATTCTGAATTCTGGCAGAATTACCCACTGGGTGACCTCACTGAAGGACTACCACTTCCATGGTGGAGCAGTCTCTCTGTCAGGAAGACCAATGTTCTTATTCTGAAGTGCAGGAGAGATCTGCAGCTAAGGCCTGGGCCGTGTTAAACGTGGTGCAATTTCCTGGTGCAAACACATCCCATCCCTGCCAAAGAGTTAAATAAGGAAAGAACAGGCCTTGGGAATGGCATTGAAGTTGCACAGAAGAGTTTAGCAGAGACTAAGCCCCCAAATCTTTCCTTTTTATGTTTAGAAAAATGCAGTTGTTTTTGTATAAACATCTGGCTGGTTTGTGTTGGCTGGTGCAGCCTTGTAGATAGAGCGTCTGCTGCTTTTATTTAAATTTCCCCTGAAGATGCAAATTAAAATGAAAACCCCACAAGATTCCAGCCGTTCCTGCTTCACGTTGCCGTGGAATTCTGCTCTTGAAAAGCTCTCTCTTAGGCTTTGGTGGATTCTTTTCCTGCAGGGACAAAAGAACACACAAGTCTGAAATGCATGAGAAGAAGCTGGAGCAACTGTAGGAACAGACCTGTGGGGCTGAGAATGTTCTGTAGCAAACCCCTCCATAGTGGGGTGGGAAGGAATGCCTCCACTTAGGGGACAAACTGGAGGGACTCAAAGGGGAGTTTGGGGTTAGTTTGGGGGACCCTAATGCAATCACATCTTTGGGGGACATGTTTAGCTGAGTTTAGAGAGGAGATTTGCTCCTGGGAAAGGCAAGGCTGGCCTTGGAAAGCTGGAAATATGGGACCTGCAGCAATGTTTTTCTAGCTGACACTGGATTAACTTGTCAACAGCAGCATTACAAAGTCACTTTATTTTACAAAATTCTCAAGCTTCAAGAATATCTATTTCCTGGATGTGGAAGATTAATGCTGTTTGTATTGGTGATGCCCATCTTTGCAGATGGCTTGTTTAAGAGCACTTGTTGGATTGATTTTAATTTTTGTTAAAATTGGTTAAATAATAGCTTCAGCTTTTTCAGTGGGACTCTTTTAAAGGCAAACTGGCATCCTGGGAAAATGAGCAGCTCGCAGTAGCTTCAGTTTGCTCTCAGGAGTCGAGAAATAACTTCCCTTTGAGTGTGTCGTGGTGTTGTTAATCCACATCTGGCAGTTCCCTTCTGTGTACAGTTAAAATCCCATCACTGTTCTGTGGAGGATGGAAGCAAAGTATCCAAAACACCATTATTGAAACTGCTGCCATGGAAAGCTTGCTGCTGCTATCTCCTAATCTGTCATGTTCTTTCATTTTTTGAAATTGCACAGTTTAACCCCATTTTTAAAAATACTATTTGAATTATATAAACCTGTTGAATTTGCTAGATATCATTATAAATGTAATTTCAAATGGAAAATACTCTAAGCTTTATCTTTTTTTCAAGAGTGTCTTCTTATTTCAGTTAATAACTGTTTTATTCTGTCTCCCAGTTTTTTATTTTTAAATAAAAAACCCAACAAACCAAATTGTTTGGTTTGGAATGAACCTGATGAAAGAGGGACAGATAAATCCACCAGATAAAGCAGGTGAAGGGGAAAGTCTGATAAAGCAAACACGGACATTATAGGTTGGTATCTGTAGGGAAGTGACTGTCAACAAGGAGTGCAAGTGCTGCCTCTTTGCAGCCTCTTCTCTTTCTGCTCACACCTCGGGGAAAGGAGGTTGTTGTCCAGCCTTGGAAAGGGAAGATTGATTATTTTAAAGTGCTTAAAGCAGCGGCCTTTCATAGCAATAATTGGGATTTATCTGAGTTTCCATCCAGTTTCACTGGCCCTGGAACATCCTGAGCGACTCAGCCAAGAAGAGTAGGGGAAGGGAAAAATTGTTTCTAAGCTGAACTGGTTTTGTGTTTACCTTGATTTCATACACCAGACTTTGCCCTCAGCACCTCTGCTGTCCAAAGCCATTCTCTTTCACGTTGTGGACCTGATTTTGTTTCCTTTGTGGAGCTGCAGTACTGCTCTGGACTGTGTCAGTTTTCATCTGGAGCACTCTAAGTTTGATAGAACGCATGGTCTGGGGCTTCCTTCGAAATTTTACAAAATTCTGAGTAAGTCTGGTTTTAATTTTGACTACTGCCTTCAGGTTGAGAGAGGCAGGAATTCAGTCAAGTATTTAATTTCTTTGTCCTGTTTTGGCACTATCATGTCTCTCCTTGTTCTCTGTCTTGCCTTTCTCAAAAGTAGGATTACTTCTGGGAGACCTGCCTGGCAGGAGATGATGAGAGCCACTGCCCGAAGATAGTTGGGTTTGTCAGCTGGGGTGTCTTGGGAAATTGCCTATCTATAACCCCCATTCCCATATGTTTTTCAGCTCATAAGCCTCCCAGAAATAATAAAACACCATCAGTCTGGTGAAGGCTCAATGTACAGAGATTGCAGGTGGCCCTGTGTCTGTAACAGGGAGTGGCTGTGTTTTTAAGCCCCGCAGCTGGGGTGGGGGAGGCACTTTCCAGATCCCCTTTTCCCCCAGAAGAGCCGTTTCGCAGAATGAGAAGCATTCCTCACAGAGGGCACAGCCCATTGTGTTGGTTGTGGTGTTGTTCTTGTGGCCTGTGAAGTGCTCCTAGGAAGAGAGGAGAGCTTCCTGGTGATTGCCCATCGAGGCCCTGAATGGCTCAGGGCTGAAAAGAATTCCTTCTTTCCCATGGTTTCTCTCTGTAGGAGGCCAGGCTGTTCCTGACCTCACACACCAGCACTCGGGAGGGCTGCAGCAGCCAGTGCCACTGGTGCCTCTGTGCAGGAATGTCATGGAGCAGGAACAGGACCCTCCCTGACCAGAATCCTGCTGCAGACACGACGCTGGGAACTTGGCATTTTTCCCCAAAAGAGATTCCCTACAGTAGATTTCCTTTTCCTCCTTGCAGTCTCTGGAGCTGCAGTTGTCGCTCACTTGGGAGCTTTGGGCCTCTTTGGGGAAAACCCAGAGTTTTTATCCTGATGTTGCTGTGAGACACGTTGGAATTGCTTTACGTTGCTTAAAATGAGGAGCATAGCAAGTCTGCAGCCTTGTGCTTTATTTTGGATATGCTCTCCTGATCCCAGTGGAGGATCCCAAACCTCAGAGGAGTTGGGTTTGTTTATTTCTAAGGGAATTTGCTCTCAGAATGTCAACTGTTGTTCTGCTTTGTGCAGATACAAGGAGGGATGGAGATCTGTGTTACAACTGCAGGGACAAACTTCCCCCAACCCTGTGTTTCCTGTGGGAACTGCAGGCAGGGCAGAGTGTGCAGTAACAGCAGAGCACATCAGCCTTTCTCAAGGATCTTCTGGAAATCACCTTCCAGACACAGCCATCTATGTGGGGCTGGGGCTGCTCCAGCTTGGGCAGGAGGTGGAGACTGAGGGATTGGATTTCCCTTAAAAGCTGCCAGGATTTCACTAAGTGGAGTTGTGGAGACTGAAAAGATGAAGGGATTCATTTTTCTTGCATTTTGTTGCTTTTCCTTCTAAAGAGTTTTTTTGGGCAGCCTCCCCAAAGACTGTTTAGTGTTAATAAAGTGGCCTTTGCTTTTTATCCCAGTTTGGAGAATTTCACTTTTTTGCTCTTAATGTTCTGTAAGAAAAACTCCCTGTCTGTGCTCAGTCAGGGGATACATGTTACCACCTCCCCTGCTTGCCATTATGAAATCATTAAATGTTCATTTTTTATAGGTGACTGGCCAAAAAGGAATCCTAGAATTCTCTGTGCTAGGCAGTTGTAATAGTATGGAATCATCTCAGCTTAATTGAACTAGAAACATTTTTTCTTATTCTGATATAGAGCTTCTGAAGCTTTACCTCGCTTCTCCTGCATAATTTATTGTTCATAGTCATATGTAACCTTATGAAGAGTAAGGTTTTTTTGTAAGAGAATGGATTTGCTCCCATTTGATTTCCAAGGAGCTGCTTACACACAGAGGTTGTACTGTACTGTAACAATGTGCAATAAACCAATTCAGCAGAGTGTGAACTCGTAATGCATCTGCTTTACATGGGTTTATCCTAAAGCTGTATTCAAGTGTGTTTTGTTATGGTTAATTTTTGTGCTGATAACTCTTGTGGTTTTTAATGTACTCACAGCCTTGCAAGCTCATCTGTACTGTCTGGTGAGGTAAACTGTACATGTTTTCCAATCGTGTTTTCAGAAACTTAATTTTTATTATTTTTTGGTAAATAACACGTGTGTGTGTGGGGTTTCTTTTATCATCTTCCTGGACTATAGCTTCAGTTATTGTGCCTTTCTTCTTCCAGTTGTAATGAATGAGTCACTTCTGTTTATAAGGATTTGGTTGTTTACTCTGACAAACCCTTGATAGGAGACACTCGACAAGATCTCAGTAAATCAATTTGTTCAGGATCTATAAGCATCTCATTAGCATTTATTTGCAATGTTCATTGTAAGCTCAGCTGCAGCTGTTGAACGCCCTGAATCTCCCAAAGATTTCCAGGATTGTAAGCATATGTTTTGAGATTGTGCTTTAAGTGGAGGAATTTTGTGGGCTTTTTTCCCTCTTTTCATTGCTGCTGCTAACAAAGATCTTTTTCAATGGAACTGCAGGCTCTGTGTCTATAATCTTTCCCATTTCTGACTGCTGAAAGCTTCGTTGGAAAAAACATTATTGCTGGAGTGGCATGACTGAGAGACCATTCTTCTGCCCGTCTTGCTTTTCACTTCCCCACTGGAGGCAGGACAAGGCTCACGTTTTCACTCTAGTTTCTGCAATAATGGTTAAAAGGAGCAGCGAGGCTTTTACCTTTTACCTTGCCCGAGTGATGCAGCCGGGATTGCCGGGCACCGGCGGGGACAGCTCTGCTTCAGCTGGCCCGTGTGCTGGCAGCACAAAAGGAGGCCAGGGCTACCTGCAGCTCCTCACCATTGATTTCCTATACAAATCTCATAATGGGCTCTTCTGAAGGAGCGGGGCAGAAAACCAGGCAGATCGCAGCAGCTCAAAGGGAACTAACAGCCCGAGTTATCTCTTGCAAGGTTTTTACGAGGGGAAGGCATTCTCGGTTTTGTTTTCATTTTGCAAACAAGGCTGCAGGGAATGAGAAAATCAAGTGAAAAAACAGCTATTCGAGAGAGAGGGTGGGTAATTGAAATAGTGCCCAGCCCAGCTTGGAGCCAGTGCTGTGTCCAGGGCACTTAGAGATCACACTGAGCTCTGTCAAAGCTTCCCTGTAACTTCTTGGCAGTGCCAGTCCTGGGAAGGGATGTGTGTGCAAAATGGTTCTTTTTTCCTCTTTTGCCATAGCAAATGGCAATGCCTTACTGGCAAAGCAGATGTGGGGATTTCACACTTATCCATAATATTTAAATTCCCCTCACTCCCTGCCATCCTTACCTCCCCTTAGCTGAGATAACCCGAGTTTATTTTTATTTTCAGGCTGGGGAACTGGGGCAGGCTGCCTGCTGCTCAGGGAGCAGCCTTCAAAAGTCACCTCTGTTTCTGCAAGTGGGGCTCACATTCTTTCACTGTGATCAGTACCCAATCTGCTGACGTTCTCCTACAAGTAGCCTGCACTCCAGCAAGCTGTTTAAATATTATTTTCTAAGTTCCTTTCCTTGTATGGCATCGGAAATACCACAGCTCATTCCAGCTGCCTGCTTGTAGATTCCTGGTGCTCCATGTATCTTGCTGGGCTTGACCTCACATGATCAATAGTTCAGTGAAAATTGATAGTGTGTGTTCAGCTTGGCTCAATAATAGATCAATGATTTGGGGAGACTCAAAATACCACCTGTACAAAATACTTCTCATGGAAAAACTAGTATTTATGGCTGTACCATTTACGCTGAAAAAATGATCTAATAAGAAACATGAGGTGGAGTTGCAGGGCAGGATGCTGAATGCTGAATCTGAATGCGCAGCTTTGGAGTGAAGAGGAAAACATTTATGACAGATTGTGTCAGCATTCCTGCTCCTGCAGTGTGACACCAAAGAGAGCAGAGTTTGGAATGGGCACAGAACTCCAAGGTTGTACTTCAGAAGATTGAATTAAGGTACCTGTGAAGACAAAGGGCAGGTGTCCATTTCTTGAACTAATGGAGTCCAAAAGGCCTGCCCTGGACCTCCTGCAATGGCCACGTGGGAGCCATTCCTGTCCCACAGTGGTGTTCCTGTTCATGTGAAGCACCAGAGGAGTTCTCCAAAGCCTTTCCCAAACCTGGAGTGCTGCTCCCTGTTGCTCTTGTTCACTGGCACAGTCCTTTCCCTTTGGGTCTCTGAGCAGGCAGTGGCCACGTCCCCCTGCCAGCTGGGAGCCTGCCTGGCTTCCTGCCTGACCTCTCATCCCTGGGCAGTCCTGCTTGGCTGCCTGGCATTAGCCCAGGGCCTTTTCCATCCTGGAGGCTGCAGTCATGACCTAACATTATCTTCCAGACATGGGGGAGTAGCAGCACACCTTTGTAGCAGTGTGCCCCCTGTGGACAGAGTGACGGGGCTGTCCTTTGTCCCCCCAAAAAGGAAAGAAGCCTAGAAAATTCTCTCAGTGATCAGGTGAAAAGCAATCTCATAGGACCTTGGAAACTTCACCTCAAACCTGAGGGAACTCAATTGGGCAGAAGCCAAAAAGTCCCGCCTGAACAATTAGATAAAAAAACAAGAGAACAAAGAAACCGAGGGCTTTTGTGTGAAGTGTTTTTACCAGGAGCAGAGCTGTGCACCTGCCTCGAGTTTTCTGTTTGTTATTTTGTCTTTTATTAAACCTTTTTGTTTCCAACACTGTAGCAGAAGTCTTCCTGCTTCAATCTAGCCCCCAAAATATTAGCTGAGCTATCTTTGGGTGTATTATATTTTCCCGAGAGCTTATTAGACCTGGCTCGAGGAAGAAAATATAATACACCTTCCTCGCAGAGATAGATCCTGTTGTCTCCTCTGCTCTGCTCTTTTATTCCAGAATAAAATGTCTTTGTGTGTTAAATTACCACTTTTTAAAGTCTCATTGTTAACTGTGAAATGGCAGAGGGTAGATTTGTCCCACCATCACCCACAAATAACAGAAGGGTGGCCAAATCCTGCCGTGGCACTTGGTGGTGGAGGTAAGCTTAGGAATTGTTCTCTCCTGACACTGGGATCACAAAAAGGTGATGACAAGCATGTGGCTAAAAATGCAGCTTGAATTTAATTTAAATTTCAGCTTTAAAATAGCATAGTCTGGTAGGATACTCTAATTGTAGCTTGAAATAATCTTTTTAAAGCCCCTTTGTCTTTCTTTAGTAGCTCAACCTGTCCTCTTTTCAAGGTTACTGGTGTAAGGTGGGAGGAGGAGCTGGCTAATAGGGGAAATTTGGAGTGAATGAAATAGAGGGGGTTTTGTGTGGTGACTGAAAGTGAGGGTCTGAGGCAGTTCTTAACAGTCCTTGGAGATCTGCAGTTTTAACCTTGAGTTCTGTAGTGGGGGAAGAGCTCCCATTTCCCATCTGATCACTTAATGAAGACTCAATTAGATTTTTGGCATAGCATTTAGAGAATGATCTATGAGTTGCATGCAAAATTAATGACATTTAATTTAATCGATGAGATATCAAAGACACCTTAGTCTAATAGTGAGTTTTGACCATGATTTTTTCCCTATGAACTAAAAGCAAGTTCTGCAAACTTAATGAGCTGCTCTTGCAATGTTCTTAACTTGCTGCTTGGACGTGTGTGTGACGTCTGCTGGGCTTTGGTTTGGTGGGGTGCTTTGCAGCCAGCAGCCCTTCAGACAGGTGGGTTTGGTGCAGAATGAGCTTGGGGCAGCTCATTGTGCCTTGTGGTTGTGTGATCTTGCTTTTCTCACTCACGTGTTCCAGACAGAGCCCTCATTGCAGTGTCCTTCTGCATTCTGTGCTTTCTCTGTTGTGTGGTCCTGCAGCGTAGCCCCAGATTTTCAGTATCTCTAGGTAATGATTGTTCTCAGATGTCTGATTAAATATCCTCTGGTAAAAATAGCTCACCTAGATGACCAGTTTGGAGAGGTGGCACTGGTATCCAGAGTTACCTTTGTATCTGTTAACAGCTGAGTGGGGAGATGAACCCCAGGGACTGCAAACATGCCAGAAGCGGGGCTTTGTGCTGGGAAGCCCTTGGCCAGCTCAGCTCCCACCTCCCTGAACAGGCTTGTGAGGAGCACTCAGACTGCTGAAGCAGTAAAATTAATTTGGATGCTGAGGTGAATCTGACACCATTATTGGTTGAGTCTCAAATGATCTTGTCTATGCTGTATCAAAGCCCATGGGTTTATCAGCTGCCCTGTTGATAGGTCTAGCTTAATTTTTGCTTTAGAAATCAGTAGGTACATCCATTTGCATAGTTGTGCTGACGTGCCTGTTTTTATGTATAAGTATATAAAAATAAGTCAGTATATAACTCCGTGGAAGATGTTGAAATGCTTGGGTTTGGCTGTCTGCATCGTGTGCAGCTGGGGAGATGCAGGTGACCCAGCTCTGGGTGCCCAGATTTGATATTGTTATATAATGTCTCATTTCATAAGATTCCTGACACACTTCAGCCCGTGCCTTGCTGAGCTCTGGCCCATCTGCCTGCCCTGATTATGATTCCTTCATTTTTGTTACTGGCACAGACTCCCTGACAAATATCCAACAGTCCCCTCAGCCAAAGCAGGGATGCAGCCCTGCATGCACTGCTGTGGCTGGGGAGGAGGTGCTGCTAGAACTGAAACTGCTAAGCAGAAAAGTGGAGTCATTTTACCCTCCCTCTCTTACTTTGTGTTTACAGAGATAAAAACAACTTGTATATATGCAAGTCATGTATTTGAAAACTTTGGGGGACAAAGTAATTACACTTTAATATTGGTTGTAAGAAATCTGTGCTGCAGAAAAACCCTAATCAAATAAAGGCAAAGCATCTTACTTTGCTTAATATTCTGTGATTTATATTCTCTCTGATCTGCAAGCAAGGTAATAGTGCAGCAAGGCAAGGAGGGCCTCAGTCGTGCCTGGTATGGAGACAAAGCCAGAAAATCCAATAAAAGCAATGTTTTACACCAACCTAACAGGTTCTGAATTAAAAAAAAAAGTGAGCACGATCAGGTTTGTTTGTATTTGCAGAATGTGCTGCTCAAGTGCATCACGTCACAGATGCTGCTGCTTGTGACCAGTTCCTGACCTCCGTTTTCCCCCCTCCTCCCATAATCCCATCGGTAGCGTGGATGTTCCTGTTATGGAGCCCATACAATGATGTTACATGCTCTTGTCTGGGACTTTTTCATGGTTGATGGTGACACGAGTGCTTGCTTCTCCTGGAAAGCTGCATTTCACCCTTCTTACAGCTGAAAGGAGCTGGTTCAATAGCTCTGTTTTCTGCTTGTAGTTCCTAAAGCAAACAAAAAACCCCACCATATATTATATGACAATTTTTTGTCGTGGAATTTTTTTGTTTAGAAAGTGTAAATTACTCTGCTAGAAAATAGAGCTTCCCCTTTGTGATAGTCATCATGTGCTGTGAATTACTTGAAATAAAGCTTTTTTTATCCCCTTAAACATAGCTTGGAAGTGCTAATGGCAGACTTAGAGGGACCACAATCTAATTATCTGATTATGCCGTGATTTAGGTAGCTTTAGGTTGGGAGAGTTTCTCAGGAGAAGGCTGTGCAGGCTATTTACATAAACCCTCGGAAGGGACAGGGAAAACGAGACCAAAGGAATTTTTAGCTCTCTAATGGTGTCTGGTGGTGGTTGGTGGTGGCTCAGTGGAGGCTCTGCCCTGCAGCTCCCAGCGTTTGTGGCTTTCTCTGAAAGGTGCTGCTTGGGGACTGGGACAAATTACAGCAGGAGTTCTGACAGAACCTGGGAAAAGCTGTGCTGTTCCATCTTCTGGAGCTGTGTATTTTAATGCACTCCTATCGATGTGCAGTATTTAAAGTAGAGAGCTTGTTGTGGCACGCGCTGACCTTGATGCAAACGGGAAGGATGTGCCAAAACCATTACATTGATGCTGCCAGGGACCTCGGGTGGAGGAGAAAGGCTGCCCTGGCAGTATGGGGAAGGTTGGATTTAAAGGGAATGAACCAAAGACAGCAGTGTAAGGGTGTTGAGGTCCTTGTTCTGTGCTGGTGGTGATGACTGCTGACCTGGGATGGAGCAGTCACATCAAGTTGTAGCAACTCTCCCCAGATGTGCAGCTGAGGAATGGGATCTGCCTGTGGTTTGGAGCTGGGCCGGAGTCCAGCTGAAGTCAGGAGATGTTTGGGGACCCTGAGGGACACTGCAGCAGTGAATGGTTCCAAGTCAAGCTTCAGCCATGGCTCCATGTGTCTCTTGGTCCCTGGACTCGTGTGCTGGGCTCTGGGAGCCAGAACAGCCCAGGTTATGTGGTTGGTTGTACAAACAAACCCATAACTGCAGTGACAGCTCCACACCAGGCACTTTGTGTAGCTTTTACTGCTGGATTCCTCAAAACAGATCTTTCCTAATGTTGCCATTATTGTGGCTTTGGGACTTTTAATTTGTAGATGCTTAACTAAAGCTCACAGTTGTGATATGTCATTAAGGAAATAATGAAAAGCCAGTTTGGGGGTGTATCTCTTACCAAGCTTTGCTGCTTTGGATGCTCACACACTTCTTGCTTGCTCTCTTCTGTTGTTGGGAGATTGTTCCTTGGGGAAGTTTGAAGCTTGGCTGGCCAGATCCATGAGCAGCCTGATCTAAATAGACCTGCTTGGGGCAGCTGGCTGGACTGAGTGAGCTCCAGAAGACTCTTCCATGCAAAGAATTGCATTCAAATGATGTTTTGTGAAGTAATATCATCCAACATTTTTGGTTTGGGCAGTGAGTTGCCATGTATGTTGCATCTGCTGTCCGAGCAGATTGAAGAGCTTTTTATTGCAATAAAGGTAAATGTTCCTCTGGTGAAAACACTGGGGTTTGATTGCAGTCTGTGAATTGGAACAACTGTTGAGTGGTGGATGCTTTGTGTGCTGTCTTTCCCTAAAAGCCCCCGTTCAGTAGCTCACACTTAGGCTCTGCCTACCCAGGTGAGCCTTTGCATCTTCCAGCCAGGGAGGGCTGAGCCGAGGCTGGGACCAGCACGGTGTGCCCAGGCCTCGGGAGCCATCTGCCACACGTCTGGGACTCGGGCACTTGGCACTGCTGCCAACAGGTACTGCTCTGTTTCCGTGGAGTTGTTACCTCCTTCTGGAGTTCTGTTGCCATAATTAGCCAAATTAATATTTCATCAGGTCTGTTTGTTTGTTTAACAGCTTTGGAATGAAGTGGTGTGAATGGAGTGCTGTTCTCTGACATGATGCACAGAGTGCAGGTCTGGGGCCTGTTTTGATGTTATTATTTCAACTGAAAAATTCTGCTTCGTGTTAAGCAGAGCAAAACTTTCAAATAGCCACCCAGGTAGCTGTCAGTGCGTGCCAATCCACAGCACAGCCAGGATTAGCCAGAGCAAAGGCTTGAGGGAAGCAGCAGATCCAGAACTGTGCATCCAGTAATACCCATATCTGTATGATAATTCAGTTAATATATGCAGTAATTGTATTTCCACTCTTATATAAGTTCTTTTGAAATGTACTTTCCCACTTTGAAATAATCTGTGTTATATAAATGAACAGATAAATCTGTTTTTCCCCTCACATGTATAAAACATTTGCCAAGCTAATACTTGCAAATGTTTTTGCTAATATATTTGCAAAGCTACAGTTGAGCTTTTTCCTTCATTCTGACAAAAGCTGCGCCAGTCAAAGCTCCAGTGGTGCCTGGGAATCGGGGAGGTGAAGGCAGTAAACAGGGGAGATGAAAGGTGCTGCTTGTCTCCACACACTGCCACAGGAAGCGTTTTCATTAATGTGCTTTGAGGAGAGACAAGAATCTGTGTAAAGCTTTTCAAACTGCTCTTTCACTTCATTTTACTGTACTTTCAACTGAGATCAAATGGGGCAGGGATGGCGGCTCCACACGCTCCAGTTACAGCCCAGGGTTGTGTTACCCGTCCAGCTCAGACAGCTCCAGTGCTTTGGGGTGGTGTGGGAATGGCAGGGATACCCTGGGGCTTCCCCTCGCCCCTTTCCCTGCCAGACCGGGGAGATAACTGTGTACCAGCCCACTCCCCGTGGAGAAAAGGAGACACTGAGAACTGGGAGTTAAATTGAGGCGTTTGGCTCTTTTTCTTGTAGCTTTTCTTGGATTGTGAGGCTTAGGAGCACTCAGAGCTTCGTAGGAATCTGTTACCGAAAAATCTCAGCTGGGTAAAATAACACGGCTGTAAAGTTACAGTAAAGGATTAGTGCAATTAGATTTTTTTATAGATCTGTTTGGAATACAAACACACTGGTAATAGGCTGCAGTTGCCTTCCCAAAGTGTAGCTGCTTGATTTCTTATATTGCAAATAATAAACAAAAATCCAATAATTTGCTCTACTCCACGTACATTCACTGTACTTGAAATAATTAAGTTGTGGTAAATAAGACTTGGGGATATTTTGGGTTCTATTCCAGATCATTTTGGTGCATTTCTTGATGAAGGAGCAGGAAGATTTGCAGATACTCCCTTGGGGAGGGAGTGCTGGGCCAGGCAGAGCCCGTGGCATTGGTGAACAGGAGCAGCCAAAGCGTGTAAAAGGCATTAAACGTTTCAGGATCAATATGCAGAGTTCACAGCTGAGAGGATGAAAAAAAGCCAAACAAGCCACGGTTTGTTGTGGAGGTGACACAAATGGAGAGCTTTATCCACCACTCAGAGTAAAGAATGAGTGACTTGAAGGAGCTGTTGACTCCACAATGTGTGTTTGAGTTCATGCTTGAACTGCTTTCCTGGTGGGCACAGGTCTGGGATGTCATTTCTTAGCTTTTTTTTCTAACTTGCACAGTTAAAATGGTGCTCATTTGAATATTGGAGTTGATCTGAATATCAAAATTAAATATTATATACATTTTTACCAGGTCTGGATTTGCCAAGTCTTTGTGGAACCTGGTGCAGTAGCATTGTGGTTTTGTAAGCCTTGTTATATATTATTTCTTTTATATGGCTCATTCATTGGCGATGCTAGTAAGATGTTTTGTTGATATTTTTGATGGGTGTTGTAATTTTTAAAGGGTCCCAGTGCTGTGCTGTGGTCACTGACCAGAGTGGACATCTTTGAGGGGTTTAGCTTTGCACTCCACAGCTTTTAGTCTGGGCTTTGTAAACACAGAGACAAACCCTTATGCTCAGTGGAAGTCCAAGAAATCTGGGGATACTGCTGGTTCTCTTATTTCCTCAGCTTCCCCAGGGTATTACCTTGGTGCTGGTGTGACTAAAATCTGCCCCACTTTTCCATGTCCTTGAGGGCACCTGCTGCATCCCTCCTTCCCTGTGACTGGTGATGTGCCTGTCATCCCACTCTAAGCCTTTCTGCTAAAACAGTCTCAATCTGGGGCTCTCTAGTTGGCCAGCTCACTTTTACAGGAGTGCTAGGAGTTAAATTTGTGAGGGGCAGGTTTTATTGCACCTGATTTATCCCAGGGTTAAACCACAACAACACCTAATGAACTCTGCAGATAAGGCTGAATTTTATGGGATAGAAAACTGGTGTAAATATGTTTTTAAAATAAGATTCTTGGTAACATTGTGGCATGTTTGTAGTAGTGTGGATATGCATCATTTCCACCTTTCTGCTGTTCCTGTTTTTTCACTACTGCCCTGAAAGATCAATAAAACCCTCATTAACACATTGCTAAGGTTATTATATTTTTATGTATTGTGGATCAGTGGTGTGATTGGGCAGTGCTTGGTAGGAAACCAGAGAAGGGAAGGGCTGTACAATTACTTGTGCTGAGTGTACAGAATTTACTGATTATCCTGATCTCTCTGCACTAGTCCCCTAAATTAGGGACCCCCGAATCAAATTCTGAACTCATATTTGCTTTCCCTCTCCCCTTCTTCCTTCCTTCCCTCCCTGAAGGCAGCTCTGAGGTGCTGGCAGGGGTTACTGGCTGTGCTTTCCCTCCAGGAGCTGTTGAGCCAAGGAACAAGCCCTGTGTCCCTGGGCTGTGGGAGGGAGGGGCTGGGGCTGGCTCTGGGGAGCTTTGCTGCTGTTGGTCCTGCCCTGGGCTGCTGTCACAGGATGCTGAGTTAAAGGGATTCCTTCTGCTCTGATCCAATGCTGCTGTTCTGTTTCCAGGTCCTCTCAGATATTGCTTGCTTGATCTGACATTAAAGGTATTTGTTAAGAATTTTCTCCTCTTTCATGAAGTGTGACAAAGAAAAGACACTTTCTTTAGAAAGACACTGGAAATGATCAGCAACTTTCCATTTGATTCTTCTTTGCATCTTTTCTTTTCATGTTCATCCTTTTTTTCATTTTATGCTTCTTATAGAAACCAATTTTTTTTCTTTTCCTGCCAATATTTCTTCCTGTGTGGTTTTTCTGGCCATTGCTGCGATTGGAGCCCCCTGACTTGGTAACAGCATTCCCCCTGCCCTTCACACTTGTGAGCATCCCTTGGCATCTCCGTGGTCAGCCTGGAGCCCTGGATTGAAGAGGTGGCTGGGGGAGGGAGATCATTCGCTGACTGCAAAGCTTGCCTCACTTAAAGAGCATCTTCAACTGAATTAGTTCTCTTGGTGCCCCATAACCTCGTTGGCATCTGAGAAGTGGTGAAACTGCTTTCCCCTTGATGCACAGTTCTTGGATGCTGCAGCGTGTTTACACTTGGGAAATATTTAATTGGTTTCAGCAAATAATTCTCTTGTGATGTGTGGGGATTTTTTTCTGTATTTATATTCTAAACCATTTTTGAAATTCCAGTCTGACAGAAAAACCCACCCTGTCTGAAGCAAGGAATCTGCTCCCTGATTGTCTGGGCTTGGTTTGCAGACCAGCAGGGCATCTCCACAGGGAGCTCAGCGTCTTGGCTGGCCTTGGGAGGGTTTGGGGAGCCAGTTCTGTGGGTCTGAGCAGGGTGATTTGAGTGGAGCCCAGACAGGGGGAGTGGGGCAGGATGAGGAAGCTCCTTGCATTGTGTGCAGTGTGTATTTGGAGCCTTACAAGTGGGTTTTCTGTTTGTCCTTAACCCTCGGAAAGCCACTCTCTTTCACATCTCGCTGAAGAGGTAAATTAGGTGCCTGAGTGCTCAGAAGACTGGAACTCTGGGAGAGGAAATCCATTACTCCAGGAAAAAATGGAAATTCCTCTTCACCTGCTGTAACAACTGTAGCATTGTCAGGAGCCAACATCTGGGAGCTATTTCTGGGGAAAAGTCAAAGTACTATTGTTCACCGAGAGGAACAGAAATGCATTTTCTTCCTTTTGTAGGTGTCTTTACAGTGCCCTCTAGTAAACTTGTAGAGAAATGCTGGAGGGGTGTTTCTCAGCCCAGGTGGAGAAAATAATGAAAACAGGCCCTGAAGAATTAAAAATTAAATAAATAATGGAGCTCTGGTCCCCTGGGACTGAGGTGCTTTTCGAAGGAAGCACTGCTGATATTAAAAACTGATAGCTACTTGAAATGAGAGAAATGGCTTTAGTATTCCACAAAAAAAAGGGAAAAGTGGATAAAATCCTTTAAGCTCTCCTTCTGAAATGGGTAGGAGAAGGAATTTTGTAGTTAGGACCTTCAGAGAGGTTTCCTCACTGGCTTAATTCAAATATAGGGTGTCAGATGGTCTGACTTGTGTTTCCTTTGATTTAGAAAAGCAAAATCACCTGAAAGAATGTTCCTTGCACAAGGTGAGAGGTTTGTGGGGCTCAGCTGCTGCATGAGAATTCTGTAAAACCCAAGGATATTTTTAAACAACCTGAAAGAAATCCACATTTTTGGGCTTAGTGCTTATAAAGGATTTTTTTTCCCTGGCACACCAAGAGGAACAAAAGGTGCACCACAAGTTATTTTTGAAGCACAGCTGGTAGGTAGCTTTTTATTTTCCTTTTTTTGGAGTGTGGATTTAAGGCAAATGAATAAATCCTTGTGAGTGGGAATATGGACATGAGGAGCACCTCCTTGGTGGTGATTTTTTTGGGGCAAGTTGCACAAGGGTACCACGAGAAGTGGTTTCAGTGGGTCCTGCTTTAGGTGAAGAGGAGTTGGTGCCATCTTTTCTCCTGCAGTTTTCCAAGCTGAACAGAACTGCAGCCCCACAGTAAAGGGACAGAGAGGTTGTGACCTGGTGTGACAGTGCTTGGGAGCAGCTGCTGAAGGGAGCCATGGCACAGCACCTGGGACAATTAACTGTAAATAATAAAATCACGTGTTCCAAATCCAGGTAAAAATGCCTGACTCTCTCAGGGGGTTTGAAAGGCTGTGGAACTGAACACCAGATAAATGCATCTCCACAGACATCTGATCTTGGAGATTACAATCTGTGTTTGGATTTGGCTGCTGATCATTATCGTGTTTTTCTTGCCATTATTTAATAATATATGAGGTGATGGTATCGCTTACAGAGGGAGTGGTTGGAGTAGATGCAGGGATGCTTCTTTGCAGTGATTTACTGCAGACACACCACACTCTTTGGAGGCTTCTTGATTCTATTCCTGCACACTTTTTTAATGGGCTATTTTTTTAAAATATAATTTTGTGCTTGAGGTCCATCAAGAAGGTCAGTTAAGCTAACAATAATTTGTTATTTAACAAGCAAAAGGTAACTGGAAATACAAACAAAGCTCTAAAGGCATCGTTGCAAAATATGGCTACTTGGCTTGACTGGTTCATTGTTTATTGGCTGTGCAGTCTGGATACTCCCGAGTTACTGAGGCAAGTCCTGAACCATATCACCTCTTTGTCTCTTACAATAATGCCATCATTATGGTGGCTGTCTTGATTTTTGTGATCTTGTTGGTACGTGATGTCAAAAACCTTCTCAGCTCAGTAGCATCATAGAATGTGGGAATGGTTTGTTTTGGAGAGGACCCGAAGGATTATCCATTTCCCAGCCGTGGGCACCACTACCCCAGGGTGCTCCAGGCCCTGTCCAACCCAGCCTTGGACCCTGCAGGGACGGGGCAGCCACAGCACCCTGAGCAGGGCCTTCCCACCCTCACAGGGAGAATTCCTGCCACGTCCTCCTCCATCCTGAAAGGTTCTCTCTCCCTTGGGGGTTTCAGAACAGCCCCATTCCTTGTGGGCAGGGGGAATTTGGGGCACCACAGCATTCCTCCAGCACCATTCCTAGCCCACAATTCCCAACCATGCTGGGGCCAAGAGGAGTTACTCTTTGTGATGGATATCTTTGTTACAGTGTGTTAAATCATCAGAGGAGGAAATCTGCTTGAGCTGAAGGAGAAAGGAATCTACTAAGTCTGGGAAAGTCTGGATTTATACAAGGCATTACTTATCTCATAATGTTCCGTCACTTGCTCTGCCAGGTTCCACTGTCAGCCCCCGCTGGAGTTATGGAAGTACCAGCAGGATTTATACTGTACTCTGCAGTCTGGGGTAGCTCTTACACTCCCTCCTTTTTTTCTTGATGCTTAAGTGCAGTTTAATTTTTGTCTGGTATAATTTGTGGATTGCAGAGACTTTTTGAAGCAGGAGCTGTAGAGGCGTTGGGAGAACACAGTTTAGAAACGTGACCTTGGTTTTTGAGTGTGGTGAACTTGCCAAGCACTGTGTGTTTGATTGGGCTTTGGAAGTGCTTTATGAAAGTAAAATCAAAAGATGTTTGGCTGGTATGTATTGCTGTTTTAGTTTAATTTGATCAGGTGGTCTATAATCTCTATTGCCTATAAGAGAAAAATGTAATATTAAGCAGAAAATACATCTTTGTCTAAACATTGGTACATTGTAGTATCATAGATAAATTTTGCTTATTGGGGAATGCAGAATGCTTCTGATGCTGTCAAGGACAATAAATTACCAAGCTGGAAATATATACATTTGTTTAGAGATTACCACATGCAGCAATTTACCCACATAGATAACGTGCTCCTTAGCCATGAATATGTGAACAAAACCACGGAACAAGTTCCCTGTGAGCTCCTGCTGGCAGCCTGCAGGGAATGGTGTGGGGAACATCTTCACTTAAACTGTGTCTGGCTGATTCTGGAGGCAGCTTTTTGTAATGGTGCAGGTTAGGAAGGGCATAACACTGTCTTTAGGATTATAGAGGCCATTGGGAATGTTAATTAATTTCTGAGGAGAAGCCTTTTAAAAGTGCAATCCTGCAGCCAGAGAGCTTGGAGCTTGTATCATTGACTCGCAGTATGTGAGAAGGGGCAGTCTAACAGTTCCTGCCAGGCTGATCAGGACTTGTCAGATGCTTCTGTTTTACATGGCAAGCTTGAGGGGTGTCATATCCATGCTCCTGAATTGCCTTGGAGTCAGAAGGACAGGTATTGCCCCCAGTGCCAGGTCATTCCTCAGCTCCCAGCAGTGAGTGATCTTCCTTCATCAAAGCCTGGTTTGACTCCTTCCAAACCAAAGCCTGGTGTACTGCTCATCAGCTAATTGTGATGGCAGCTTTTGGCTGCCTTAATTTATCATCCTGTTTGGAAAAAGGGAGTTCATAAATTATACCTGTGCTCCACATTTTCCTTCTGGATGGCTGTTGCCTTTGGTCCTTGTAAGATGTGCTGTGGTTTCTTTGCAAAGTGAAGGGAAATGCGGTGTTGGAGCCCTGTGCTTGGGCTGCAGCTGCTGCTCATCCTCAGGAGAACATCACAACAGAACAGTTCTGGTGGCAGCACTGAATCCCAGTCAGATCAGTGGCACTGCTGGTAAAATCTCGAGCCACATTGCTGTGCACCAGTTTGAGGTGATTTATGTGGAGTCAGTAGGACTGAGATCAGAGTGGTGTTGTCTGGAGTTATTTTCCTAAGTGCTGTAATTTCTGATGAGCTCGTGGCAGGCGGTTGTTAAAGGACGCATTTCAGTGATTTAAGGTGGATATTGGAGTGCTTGTGTCTTCCACAAATTAACTGGATAACGAAGGGAAGCTTCTTCCCATGTGTGCAGCTGCTTGGCATTTACTGTTCTACACATTGCTCACATGAAGCCTTATAAAGATGCACCTCTGCACAGAAAATGGTGCAGGACCGGCTGGAAGCGCTTCATAGTTAAATACTGTCAGATCACTTTGGGGTGATGGGTTTTGTCTTGGCTGAAAGAGTCTCAGAACTGATGGTTAATTGTGAGAATTTGAGCACAGAGCAGCTACAAGGAGGACTAGAACACCCCAGAGTATTTTTAATAGCAGTGTAATAGTAGGGGGTAGGAATGTATGAAAGTAGTTAATTGGGCGTCAGTTCCTGGACAGACTGGGTGAGGTGAACAAGCTGGTATTTCCCAAACTCAGAATCACAGAATCCTGGAATGATGTGGGTTGGAAGGGACCTTTAAGCTCATCCACTGCCATCCCCTGCCATGGACAGGGACATCTTCCATTATCCCAGGGTGCTCCAAGCCCCAGGGACACTGCCAGGGATCCAGGAGCAGCCACAGCTGCTCTGGGCACCCTGTGCCAGGGCCTCCCCGCCCTCACAGGGGAGAATTCCTTCCCAATATTTAACCTAAAACTGCCCTTTTCCACTTTTTAGCCATTTCCTGTGTCCTGTCCCTCCATCCCTTGTCCCCAGTTCCTCTCCAGCTCTCCTGAAGCTCCTGGCAGGGGCTCTGAGCTCTCCCTGAAGCCTTCCCTTCTCCAGGTGAGCACCCCCAGCTCTCCCAGCCTGGCTCCAGAGCAGAGGGGCTCCAGCTCTTGGAGCATCTCTGTGGCCTCCTCTCGGCTCTCCAGCAGCTCCACATCCTGATGTTGATGTTGGAGGCTGTTTTGTGGGGATTTTGTGCTTGTGTGTTCTAGGTAAACTTGTATTTGCTGTCTTTCACTCTCAGAGTGGTTGATGGTGTAAACTGTGTTTGCTACATTTTCACACCACTTAGGGAAGAGTGAGGACAAGGTTAGAGTTCAAATTTGGCAAACTGTTCTGTGGAAGTATTTGGAGAACCCAAGGGCAAGTTAATACAGTTAGGCAGGAATAATCAGCTAGTCTAACATTAAATTGAAAGTAGCAAGCCTTACAGCAGCTTCCAAGAACAGAATCTGGGGATTATGGTAGTGATGTAGTCAGCAGTGCCACGCTGCTGAGCTAAACCCGACTGCCTGTGTGCTGGGATGGGCACAGGAGTGCTGAGCCCGACTGCCTGTGTGCTGGGATGGGCACAGGAGTGCTAAACCCGACTGGGATGGCGCAGGAATGCTAAACCCGACTGCCTGTGTGCTGGCATGGGCGCAGGAGTGCTAAACCCGACTGCCTGTGTGCTGGGATGGGCACAGGAGTGCTGAGCCCGACTGGCATGGGCACAGGAGTGCTGAGCCCGACTGGCATGGGCACAGGAGTGCTGAGCCTGACTGGCATGGGCACAGGAGTGCTAAGCCCAGCTGCCTGTGCGCTGGCAGGGCTGAGTCAGGGAGCTGTGGAGCTTCCAGGACACAGAAATGACTCCGTGTCTGCAGCTCATTGAGATCATGTCTGTGCCAGGGCATTCCATTGTGTTCTGGCACATCTGGCTCCCTGCCACTCATCTCCAGAGCAGATCTGGGGAGAAATAAACTCCAGCCTGGTGGGAATGAGTGAGATTTATCTCTTCCTGTTCCGAGCAGGGGGACAGACTTATCTTGGCAAAAGCTCCTTGGCCATTGTTAGCACAAATGGGGGCAGTGGTGTGTACCCACCTGTGTATGTAAGTGTGTGCCAAGGGGACGGACTCCCTGCACCAGGTACACACCCATTGTACCCAAAAGAAGATGCTGTCGTCGAGCTGAGTAATCACTAGGTTGATGGAGTGGGAGAAATGGCTTGTTGGTAGAAATAGAAGATTATTAAGGTCAAGGGTGTACCAACCCTTCTTGTGCTGAATGGAGGCTTGAAGGTGGCACGAGCTTAGCTGGCTGCAGTGTGGTTCTCCAGAGCGCCCCAAACCCCAGCTGCACATCCTCTGAAACCAGAACAGAGACCGTTTTTTAACTTCCTTCAAACTGGGATGGAGTTATTCACCACCCCTTCACATTTTGTCCCCACTGCATTCAGCGCAGGAGCACAGTGATATCCTGGGACAAAACAGCTTGTGCTGTGTCTTCCCAGGGCTCTTGGCAGGAGTTTGGTACCTCTGAAGCCTGGCTGAGAATCTGCTTCCCGTTCTTCCTCAAGGTTTATAATCCCTGTGGAGCTGCTCTTAGGTCTTGCTGTGACCTCTCTTGGCATCCTCTGCTCTATTTCCTTGGACACCTTGTTGCTTCCAGGGCAAGAACAATTTTACTCTATCGATGGATTAGATCTGCTCCAATCTGCACTGGAGACTGGCAGGGCAAACAAAAAGTTGCTACTCCCCTTTTAAAGGTTTTCTGGATTTTATTTGAAAAGCCAGAGTGAAGCAAAACTCAAACCAGTGTATTTTGTTCTCATAGGGGTTTGGATTTATTCTGGAAAAACTTAGAGAAGCCTGGAATTGAGGTGGGGGGGAAATGGTTCCCTTGGAAAGCCTAGGGACTGTGCAACTCAGTCTTTAATTTTGATAAGAACTTTAGGTTTCTGCTGCACTGGAAGAGATTATAGGGATAAAAAGGTCAAAGATTTTCCTGCTGTTCATGGCTCTTGTTTCTGCTCTGCCTTTTCCTGCTTGAGAGCTGACACTCAGAGGATTTCAGAGGCACAGAGAATCGAGAACATCCACACATAGGTGCCCTTGTACAAACCAGAGGAACATAAGCAGCTCCTAGATATTTTTTTAATTTTATTGATTTTTTTGTTCTGTATATTTGATTTGAGTCTTTTTTTTTTGGGATGTCTCTATTATCCTCCAAAAAGACAATCCCAAGAATTTGGATCCCAACCTAACAGGTCTCCAGCCTGACTCTGTCACTGGAGAAACCTAAATCTTTCTAGAATGTTTTCCTTTATTTCCTCTTTAAATTCCTGAAGGTAAGAGAGCATTTGAATGCTATCAGCTGCCAAAGCCTCATTTATCTGTGGTTTCTTTCACACCACTCGTGCCTTATCTCTGAGTTGCTGTGAATTGTGAGTAGCAGAGACAATGGGCTCTGTGCAGGAAGGCTGGAGTCCCTCTGAGGGGAAGCTGGAGGCTCTTTGGAGACCAGGGACTCTCTGTGTAGTTCGGTGATAGAGGAAATCACATCAATTTGTTAATTAAGGTCATTTTAGAAGGTAAATCCGATTTTAAAAACCCCACAAACAACCAAGCAATGGGAGAAGCTGCAGTGCTTCCAGGACAGCCTTTGTTTGCATGTAAAGGTCGCCTTCAGAGTTTGTGCTTTTTCCTCAAACCCCAGAATTATTTGATGGCTTAATTAAACAAATCTCGTTATTAAATGCATATTTGTCTTTCAGGTGGTCTTAAAATATTTCACCATTTTTTTTACTGACCATGAGATTAAATGGTGAATGGTTTTGAGATGAGTGCAGGAGTTTTGAGATGAGTGCAGGGGTTTGTTATTGTTATATGAGTGTTATTTCTAAGGTGGGCTTTAAAAACTGAGATGCCCTTTTCCCTGAACCCAGTGTTATGCTGCTTGGAAAACTCTTCTTCTCTGGAAGAATTTGTCTTCTGTTTTCTACAGATGATTAAATTAAGACAAGTCAAAGTGATATTGACACACAATCGTTCTGCTTGACCAAATACACCAGAAAGACAGTAATTAAAATTCACTTCTTAATGCAAACTAGATGTTAATTACAGAACTCTTTGGGGAATACTTAAAATGAAAAAGTAATCATGTTTATCCTGGGCTGGAATAGAAGTAAAAAAACCCCACTGTATGACACTTGCAAGATGTGTTAAGCACAGAATGGGAGACTTTCTCCTGAGGGCCGAATTGTTCTTGATGGTTCCCAGTCTTGGTTGGGCACCCACAGCACAGAGGCCGAGAGCAGAGCAGGGAAATTTTCCATTTTAGGGATGAAAATGTCTGGGAATCTGAGTGTCCATGATGTGAATAACCAAAGCAGAAAGCACTGTCATACAGACCAAGTTGGTTGAATGTGTTTGGGGGAGGATGTGAGCGGTGCTTGTGCTCATTACAGTACCTTCAAGGAGGGTGTGTTTCACATTAAAAACTGTGGAAAACTAACCCAGGGATTAAACACAAACTAACCCAGGGATTCGGTGATGTTTTACAGAATCGCTCGTGAGAACCTTCACTCCTTTCTACTTCCTGGTGGAGCCCCTGGACGCGCTGTCGGTGCGCGGGGCGTCGGTGATCATGAACTGCTCGGCCCAGTGCGAGACCCCTCCCAGGATCGAGTGGAAGAAGGATGGCTCTTTCCTCAACCTGCTGTCAGACGACCGCCGCCAGCTGCTGCCAGACGGATCTTTATTAATTAACAGCGTGGTGCATTCCAAGCATAATAAACCTGATGAAGGATATTATCAGTGTGTGGCGACGGTGGACAGCCTGGGGACCATCGTGAGCAGGACAGCGAAGCTCACCGTGGCAGGTAGGGCTCTGGTTTGGGACTGTGGCTGAGAACACGGTGATGGAAGGTGTGGTAGATGAGTAATGTGGTGCTGGACTCTCACAATTAAAAGGCAAATATCATGTATATATGTTAAGAGAAGTTTTGTAGATTTATAGTTATGTTTCACCCCCCCACCCTTGTGTTGTTATCAGGGGTGACCTGGGTTTGGGACGTTTGGGAGGGTTGGCTCCTTACTGTGGCAGCACCTGACCTCCAATCAGGATGTCAGGAAGTGAACTCCACCACTGGGCAGTGAAGAAGTCGATGGACAGAACTTTGAGGGAACTGAAGGATTAAAAGGCAAAACCTTCATTGTGTGAATGAGCACATGGTGGGAAAAATCCTCTGCTCCTGGTGCTGTAATATTTTCTCTGAGTCTTCTGTTGTATTTTTGATAAGGTTTTAATAAACCTTTTCAATTTTTGAAAGTGAGCATCATTTCTCGCAGAAAGGAATGCTCTGCCCTTGGGAAAATGGGAAGGTGCTTCCCAAGGAACATGAGCTGGTTCCATCAGCTCAGGGCAGCTGGGACTGTGACTCTCATTTTTCTAGCTGGGAGTTGGCATGTGTTCTGTTCCTGTAAGCAGCTTAATGGGGGGTGTTTCTCAGGAAGTGCTGGAGATCAGGAGAGCTGCAATGAATGGATTAAGAGAAGTGTCAGGTGTCTGAAATCACAATGGAGATTTACCACAGCTTAGAAGGGGGAAGAAAACAGGATTTTGCTTTCTTTATGTATAAATAACCTTAAAATAACTTTCTGTGCTTGTATGTGGAGAATTACCTGCTCTGTGTGAAACATTTGGGAAGCTCCTAACAGCAGTGTGTACAATCCCTGCAGGACTGGGAGAAGGGTAGGGAATGGAGTCCTGGGGAGTTGTGTTTTTCTGTTTCTTGAGTATCAGGTGTGAACAAGGAAGCCTGAAAAGTAACAACCAACCAAGTGCACACAATTTTCCATTAAATAGCCCCAGTCATAACCTCAGCTTTGGTGTTTTGAGTACCCTTTAGGCTTGATAGGTGATAGCCTTATTTTGGGGGGTAGGAACCAATGAGGGAGTGAAGTTTGCAGGTAAAAATAAAGATTATGTCTGGAAAAAGTGATTTGTTCTGTCACTTGCTTATTTCTCAGTGCTTGGTATTGTCAGCTTGTGTCTTGTAAACAGTAAAGCAGGAAGAGGCTTGTAATTACTGAGTAAGGGTGAGACTTCAAAAACCAACCAAATGAAAAAACCAAGGTAAACTAAGGCACTGTAACTAGAAAAAAAAAGCCTGTGAAGCGATTTTCCTTTGTTTCTCTAATGATGTTTGCCAGCCTTTTCCAAACAGTTTTTTTTCCCTTTGCTTAATAAATGTCTCGGGGTAATGAATTCTTCCTGAGTGGTGCTCCTGCATCTCCCAGAGCTGCTGCTTCCATCGTTTGTATTCGGATGTTGTTCCCATTAACTTGGCTTGTAGCATTGTTGTGAAACATCAGCAGTGTCAGAAATAGAAAAATTGGGGTTTTATACCTTAAAAGAGTGACTTTGAGAATCTCTTAATGAGGAATAGATTTCCGAGCTTCTTGGCAATGAGGACAATAAAGGCAGTTCTCCCACACTTCTCTCCAGCAATTACCACCTCCTTGCCTCGCTGCTGTCGGGATTAATTCTGCTGCTTTCCACATGAGAGCCTTCAGCCTCCTGCCTCTGCTATCAGCCTGCTCTATATGATCATTAGGTGAGGTTAATGGGGTTAAAAATGAAGGTAAGCCAAAATGTCTGCTGAATTTCCACTTCCATTTTCTCCTATCTAGGTAGAAGGTACTATTTCAATTGGTATTTTCTAAAATGATGGAATCTTTAAGAGCCTTTTAGTACTTGAAAAAGAACGCAAGTACTTGGAAGAAAAAAAAAGAAACCCAAGAGCCTACTTAAAAAAAACCCACAACAAAGAACAATGCAGTTCTGGTGAGGTTTTTTTTCAAAAAAAACCTTAGGTAGAAAACAGAACAAATACAGTCTGGCCCAGGACAATAAGGACATTCCCCACACAACCAGTTGCCCCTTTGGCACACATTGGCCTGACAGCTGTGTATTAAGATGATTGATTAATTCCATGCAATAAAAATGGTACTTTTATTGCCCACAACTAGAGGAAATGCTGGTGGTGACACATGTTGTGCATTGCCTTTTGCCATCCTGTGCTTTGGAAACCTGCCCCAGAGCATGCTCTGGCTGCACTGCTGCAGAGCTTTGGCAGGTGTGGGTGTGTGAAAACCTATTTACCACCCCAGACAAGTGCCAAGAGCTGGGCAAGACCATGCTGAGTTTAATCCTCTTGTAGGGGAAAAGGCACTTTGGTTGCTGAAGGCTTTGCAATAAGAGGTGGGATATTTAAATTCTGGTTTAGCCTGTTGCTTTTCTTGTCCTCATTTGAATCCCTTAGTTTTAACAGTGGTTTTTAATATTCCTTCCCACTCTTTGTTTTAATTGGCAGCTTTCAGGCTGTGGTGAGCGTGGGCATTGTTGGCATAGTGAGGGCTCCCCTCGGCCTCAGCATTCCAGTGGGAGGGAGCAAATTCCCCTCTTAATTGAGCAGTGGTTCCTCTGCTGTGTGTGAGTGTGGTGCTGCCATGCACCTGATCTCTAAAAGGGAACATTATGAAGTGTAGGTTGCATGTTTCAACTGCTTCTTACTCGTTAAATAACTCTTAAAAATGACAAGTTCTGGTGTGTCACAGAGGCCAGGGCAAGGCAATGCAGTAATAACATGTTGTGTTCCATCATGTGGATACAGGGCTGGAATTTTCACTCTTGGAACTGCACAGCTGGTGGATGATGCTGAGCAATCCACCTGCAGGAAGGTGGCCAAGTTTGAATAAGTTTCTCAAGTTATTTAAAGGACTTGCTATATATTCTAGTTTGAGGGATCTAAATTTTTTGTGTTTTGGAATCTGAAGCTCTTTTGTTGCCATAGGGTGACAGGGGTTTGATCAGTGAGCCACTGTATGAAAAACTCAACCCAAAACATTCTCTGAGTGCCTGGGCCTGGAGTGCTGGGTCAGGGCTTGAAGGAATTGTGTTAGAGACAGGCTGGCTGGGCTTTCATCAATTTGTGTGTTTGACCCTGCTCTGAGTGGGCCATGGCAGGGGAGTGGGTCATGGCAGCTTCACTGTGCACTTGGCAGCGTGCTCTTAAAGGACCTTCTCCATCTCTGATGGTCCATGAGAAGACTTTGCTCTTTGGGCTTTTGGAGGGGTGAGGATCAAGAGGTCCTGTGGCAACTGAGCCTTGTAAAGAAACTGATCTTTGCTGCCTTTAGATTTCAGAAAGTCAGAGGACATGACAAAATATTCCATTGTGAGGAACACTTGAATTAGTCTGTAACTTGAAATTGTGTGCTGCTACACCTTGGTAGGAAAGTGTTTGCTGTTCTGCCAGGCTTGTAGTAGTAAATCCTTGATTTTTAGGAACTGCAGACAATAAATGCTGGTTTTCTAAATGTAAACTAATAAATGTTAGTTTTCTTTAATGAGCAGCAGTTTGGAGATATCTCTTCCCCGTTCCGTGTGAGCCTCCACAGTTTGGTTCCTTCAAGCAAATGAAGGTTGAGTTTGTCATCACCAGTTTCTAAGGGCAGTGAAGGGACAAGGTGGTCATACAGTCCATGTAGTGTGTAGGATTTTCCCATTGTTACGATGGATTTGAAATAGGGAAAGTCAAAGGAACTGCCTAATTTATGTAAAGCCACAACACTTTAATCAGTGCCTTGGTACACTATGTTTTTTAATTGGCTTTTGAAATGCAAATCTGTCTTTGATACTTAAGTGCTAGTTAGATCTTAAGAAGGGTAGGGGGTTTTAAAAAGCTGCTGTAAAACATGGATTAAAAACAGATTTACAAAGTTTTGGAGATCTGTGTCTGTAATTCAACTTGGAAAAATAAATATGTATGTATTTTAATAAAAAGTGTAATGACACGAGCTGAAAATATTCCCGGGATGATCTTTCCCCAGTCACTGGTTTCTGTGGCTTGTTAAAGCTTTTATTAAGAGCACAGATACATGAGGATCTAAAAGTTGGGAAGTGTGACAGGGGCACTGAGTTTGATCTTGCAGATTTATTTGCTCTGTAAATCCATTTCAAGCCTGCTCACTAAATTATTTGTTTCACCTCTTGTCATCATCTTTCCCCAAGTGAATCCAGCTGTTTTTCTTCCTCTTCTTCCACTTATCCTTGCATTTGATAATTCTTGGCTTTGAGCTTTGTGTCATTTGCTTGGCTGTGATGAGGCAGCTGTGGCGCTGCCTTGGTACAAACTTCAGGTGTGTCTGAGTTACATTAATTCAGAAGCACTTGCTGATAGCTTCTGACTTGTTTTTTCTCACCTCAACTAAATAATCTCCTTGAATTATTATTTCTCATTTAAATACTCACAGAAATTTTATTTTCAAGCCTTTATTTTGTAATTACTTTTAGGAAAGGTACTGACAAATCACTTCTGTTAAGAAATGCTCCTGCCATGTAATGTCAAACTCTGAAATGTTTCAGAAATCAGAAGGATTTGATACTTACATTTTTAGTAAAAGTGTAGTATGTCCTCTGGAACCATTGAGCACATTGCAGGGGCAGCACAGCCCAGGAGGAGAATGTTCCTGACAAGTGACTCTGGAAATGCCACGGTGCAGCTTCACGTGTTGTTTTGTGTTGAAACCTTGGGAGACTTCCTGCTTTTCCACTTCAAACTGGGGAGGCTGGAGTGGGCCAAGGCTCACCATGTCCATGCTTGGAAGAAGGATTTGGAGTAATTCCAGCCATACTGAAGCACTCTGTTCCTGAGCACGGAGTTCTCTGCTCTGCTGACCTGGGTAAATCCCCTCCTCCTGCTGGTCCGTGCTGCCCATCCATGGCTCCTCCTGGCTGCTGTGCTGGGGCACAGGGCTTGGGGCAGCTCATTGACAAAATGGGCACTCTCAGAAGTGCACCCAAAGCTCCTGTGGCTGTTCTCTGTGTGGGGTCAGGTGTCCTCAGGTTGCTGTCACCGTGCCAGGTGTCACATGGGCCCTGCAGGGAGGAGGGACCTGCCCTCGGTCGGGTTTCAGTGCTGAGAGTCCCTCCAGACATCACATCGAGGGAATGGACTTGGCTTGGGAAATTGCTCCAGTTTTTAGCTGACCACATTGCCTCTTCAAGATTTATTTGCATCTTGTGTTTGTCCAGCTTGGGGCTTCCAAAGTGATGACTGGGAGAGCTGCAGGAGGCCTGGATGGGCTGTGGTGGCTCCTGAGGCTTGGAGGAGTTGATTGAGTTCTGAGCCAGGTGGTGCCAGGGTCCAATCCTGCTTCTGCTGCAGCTCATGACACCAGCTCCAGATCTCCACACTTTGCCTTTTCTCCATGGGCTAATAAAGAACTTTTCTACCATTAATTTAAAGTATTACTTGTTAAAATGCACCAAGGTGTTGCAAATGAGGAGGGCAGGTAGAGATCAGGAATTCTGTATCCATTACAGGCTCTGGATGTGGGCAGTGGGTGAAGTTGTGGCCAAGAAATCATTATCCAGGCCGTTCCCTGAGCACAGCCTGTGGGAGGGAGCAGCACCTGGAGGGTTGTGGGCTTGCAGTTCAAGGTAGAGCTCTGCAAAGCTCAGCAGCAGAGGTGTGCTGTGTTTCCTTCTGGTGTGTTAGAGTGCTTAGCTACTGGATATAAATCACTTATTTCTGTATAAATAGTGGTGAATAGATTAGGATTTTTTTCAAACATTAATTTGAGCTGAAATTTTATCTGTGCTTTTTTTGCCATAACTACAAGGAGCTGCACAGAAGTAGCCAGATTTGGCTCTGTTTGCTCATGTCCTCTGAGAAGTTTGCCGAGCTCTAAAGATTACAGCTGAGCAGTGTTTTATTTCTCACTAGACTCTATGTGCCATCCCAAAGTGAGAGAGAAGCTCAGAACAAACTGTCCCAGCTCTGCAGAGATGGGGTGAACTTAGAAATAACAGCACGTTTTTATCCAGGATTGCACATTTCCTTTAACAGCAAGGAGAAAAAAGTAATCTTGATCTGATCTTCGTGAATAAAGAACATTCTGTATCTTGGAATTGGGAAAAACCTCAGAGCAGAGATACTTCAGAGGAAGGTACTTAAGAGTACTTAGCCAGTAAGTGACATGGGTGATAAATTTTCCTTGCAGAAATATGTTTTTCTATGAAAAAAGCATCTGCGTTTTTCATAAATTGCTTAAATCAAAATGCATTTCTTCATGACAGGTAAATGGCAAAGGTGGTTTTAACACAACTGCAGTTTGTACAGGTTCTGTCAGCTGTTACTGAAAGTGTGAGAGTTTAGACACTTAAGACAATAAATACTCTATGTTATTTGTCATTCTCAATTCTTGCAGTTCACATTTGTCCAGTTAAAGTAGCAAAGAAAATCTATGTGAGCCTTTGAACTAGTCTGCAGTTCTTGGACTGAAGGCAAAGGTCCAGGTTCAAAACTATTATAAATTTTTAGTCTCAGATTGGGATTTAATACCAGAGCCTCTTGCCATGTGCAGGGCAGAGAAAGGCAGGACTTGCCTGCAGCTGGATTACCACTGGGGTCCTGGGGAAGGCCCACAGCAGGGAATGTGACCTGCTTGTTTTGAAACTCTTCATTGACATCTCATGACCAAGTCAGAGCCCAGGTGAAGAGACTCTTAATTGCTTGCTTAAAACTAGTTCCTACTGAAAAACACTGGTTTTCTTAAGCTTTTGTATTTCAAGTTTATTTCACCTTATAGCAAACCAAATCCAGCAGGTCATTGTGACCAATACTATCCCTGTCCCGAATTCTGTGGGTCAGTGAGCCAGTTAAAGTTTATTTGTGCTTGCTGGAGGGTGACAAATGCTCTGCTGAAGCTGGAGCAGAGGGGGCACAGGGAGATGTGTGGCATTCGTGCCTGAGCTTCCTGCTTTAGCAATGATGTAATAGCACTGCTCAGAAAAAGCCTCATGTTTCCTAGACTGAAATTCAAGTGCCGTGCAACGCGAGTCTTGTGACTGGCAAAGGGAATATCCTTTGTGCATTTAGTTCATGGGCAAAGCTGTGTTCATGTACTTCAGAATAATGTAAACTTACTGTAAATCATAAGAAACGGGAGCTCTTTGCAGCATCTGTTCCATCTTGACCTTTGCCTTTGAAAATATGGCAGGTGATGGAGTTAATCTGTGGAGAAACAGGAATTTGGTGGAAGGGAGCTGGGGCCAAATCCCTGAAATCCATGAGCTGACACTCGGCTGTGGGGTCTGGATGGTGAGACAAGGACAAAGTGACACCATACTGATGGTGCATCAACACCCCATAACAAGAAACTTGGCTGAACTTTGTTTAGATTGGATTCTCATTTGTTAATATTTTGACTCAGATCAGATTTTTCCCTCTTTCTGCTCTGCATGTCAGCACCAGCAATCCCTGTGTAATTCTGTTTGACAAGTTAGCACGGAGCTCGCTCGGAATCCCGAGCTGTCAGCAGAGCGATGGTTACATCTGCAGCCTGTGCTCCTCACTCCCTGCCTGCTCCTGTGTGCAATCAGCAAGAGATTTCAGCTTATTAGTCTACAGTGAAGACATTGTTCAGGTTTCTGTTTGACTCAATATTGCTTTTTGAAAACCATAGCTGTACTATTGGCCCAGGTGAAGGATGACACAAAAGCAGCAAGGGTAAGAAGTATCAAGGCACAAGGGTATCTCTGATTAATGTTTTATTTTTCTGTAACAAAAATTCAAGATGAAATTCAATGACCCTGAAAAGGAAACAAAACAGAGGAAAAATATTTTGAATAAGGGAAAATTAGGTTATGACATTTGCGAGGGTTGAATTCAGTGAGGCTGGTTCTTGGTAACATTCTTAAAAGCACAGGGTATGTTTCACCCTTCACATAAATACACTGGGAAGAAAGATGTTAAAAATTGTTAAAACTCTCCAAGCCTTAGTTATTTGCATATAGAAACCCCTATTTTGGGGGAACATGGGGAAGTGTCTCTGGATAATTTGTATGTTTCTGTAAAGGTGTTGCTCTTCCTTCTGTAACAGCTTCTGAAGTTAGCCCTGGCTTAAATGCACTGTCAATCTGCGCTTAGAAACAGAGTAAAAATCAGGCAAAGAAAGGCTCTGCTGTGGAGAGACCTCTAAAAACCTATTCCTGATACTCTGAGGTTCATAGCCAGCAGCTGCTGGAGGGGTCTGTGGTGTGCTGATGCCACCTGAGCTGTGCTGCCCTGGTGCTGAGCTGTGCTCCTGTTGGATAATTTGCAGTTATACTGCTTTTAGTGTTTGTCTTCATCCTGCCACGCACCCTTGTCGTCTCCAGACACCTCTTTGAGCTGCATGTTTGTGTCTGTAAAAGTTGTTTGTGCTTTGTGTTTGTCTGTTCTGTCAGCCTTCAAGCACCCTGGGTTTGGGGCTTTCTTTGCCATTCACGCATCCCGAGGACTTTGCAGTGAAATTGTTGGTTATTTCCTGTCTCTAAATGCCTGTTGTCAGGTACCAGCTGTCTTTGTCACTGTCTATAGAGTTGCCTGCAAAAGTTTTTCAGATCTTTCCTTTCTTCCAGTTTTGTGATAAATTTATCCTGACAGTCCTCTCTGTGCATTAATCTTCTTTGAATAGCTTGTTCACATGAGCTTCCGTAATTGATAGCCTCGCCTGGAACTAAAATTATTTAACCTGTCAAGCTCTTTTCTTTCACCACAACCCTCGGATCTTGTTCTTCTTTTGTTATGGCTCTCGATTTTGTTTTAGAAAGAGTAATTGTGAGCCTGTAGGGTTCTTATTTTTAGGCAGTCTGTTGATGAAGAAGACCTGAAGTTCCTTAAATGATGAGGCAATCTGTGTGCCTTCTCTTTAGGGCTTCTCTCGAAATCCCACAGGGGTTTCATTGGTCTTGCTATTAGAATGATCTTCAGCAGCAGCAAATAAATGACTCCATGGTTTGCATGCCCTCAGTTCATTTTTTCTGGCATTAGGATGTTGTTTTAGCTGTTTCTTGGTGTCTGTGGAAGTCAGATTCATTGGCTGCTGCAGCTTTTCCTGCTGCTGCTGGAGCTCTTGTGTTGTTTGGCCCTTGAACTGCCAGTCCTGTCTAATTTTCATCATACTATTTCACCTCCTCCATCAGAAGATCTATTTTTTTGGTCTGTGCCATTCCTTGCAGCACTTCTTGAGCCTGACCATGTGCTATGGACAGACATCCCCACCTCACTCCCACTGCTTTTCTTGTAGTTGTGGTTGTCAGTAGTGATATCTGTATTTTTGGAGATCTTCTTTCAGTGATTTTGTCGCTCCCATTTCATTCCTGAAATAATTTGTTGATCTCCTCTTGATATCACCTAACTAAAATTTGGATTTGCTTGTTTTGCCAGGTAGAACATCATATTAGGCTGATGTGTTTTCATTGTCCAAACACCCTCTAAAATTTTTGGATGTGTAGTAGATAAAGGGGAGAACTTGTTCCCTGTGAGGGTGCTGAGGCCCTGGCACAGGCTGCCCAGAGAAGCTGTGGCTGCCCCTGGGTCCCTGGAAGTGTCCAAGGCCAGGTTGGACAGTATTTTCTGCAATATTTTGCTATTTCTCACTATGTTTTTGTGTGGACCTTCCCCATGTCATCAGATAATTGATCTTGAAAGGGGCCTTGGGACATCTGGAGTTCACTTGCTTGTTCAGAAGAGCTCTGAGGTGCCACCAGGTCACTCGGTGTGTCACTGTATGTGACAGTACCTGTGTCTGTGTGTGTTACTGATGTGTCCAGTGACATTTTCCTCTCATTCTGGCCAAGGGACACTGTTTTTAATCAGCACATACCATGTTGTCCATGCTGTCATGGCTGTTTTTAACCAGGTCAGGATTCTGGTTATGCACTGACATTTCTCATTTGTGGTCTGTATTCCATATACTTCCCACCTCTGTTTATCCAGCAAGGACATTTAGTAGGTTTTCCTCTCTCCATGTTACAGTCCTTGTGAAAATCCTCATCCCTTCCCTGAGGAGCTGTCTCCTGCCCGGACTTTTGGTTGCATTCTCCCCTGTCTGGTTTGCCTAAATCAAGGCGGGAGAATGATGTGCTGCTTGGTGTTTGTAGCAAGGACTGGAAGCATCTGGCCTTATCCTAATTCAGGTGGTGCTGGACTTGTGTTCTGCAGGAGTGTTTGTAATTACAAAGTCTGCTCCATGTGCCAGTGAGATCCATGAAATATGTCTCATTAGCAGCAGTGTATTTTAAGCCGTTTCACACCTCTGCCACTCCAACAAATGATGCTGAATAATGTTGGAGAGAAGGAGCTGTGATAATTTAATGAAGTGTCCACAGATGGCTGGACTTATTAATTTTTTAGCAGGGTTGGGGTGAGGAGCTGATGCACTAACAAAATAGGCGGCATCTTTGTGATGGCTGCGCCGCTGAAGGGTAGCAGATGTTGGAGCTGTCCTGACAATGGGGGATCATGTTCCCACTCTCCAGTACCTCCTTGTGGTGCTGAAATCTCCACACTTCCCAAGAGGCTGTTTGGGGAAAGGAGTCATAGTTATGGATTTGTCACGAGTTCAAATTTGAGCAGGCAGACAGGAATGGGGAAAAATTCAAGTGGCTGAAAATTGTGAGCAGTTTGTGGGTTCATTCACAGACTAGTTGGATGAATTTCAGATGGAAAGTGGAAGCTGTAGGGTGGAATGTTTGGAGCTGGTGCTGCTGGAGTTAGTTTAGACTTGGGTAAGTTAGGAGAAACTTGAATAAAAGTTAACTCTGGGCAGCAAAGGCTTTTCACAGATGGTATCCAGGAGGGAACAGGATGGAAAACCTGCCAGCTGCTCCTGTGCTTTACTCTTTCCATATTGCAGTAGAAATGGGGGAAAAAATGGAAAACATTTGCTGAGCACATCGAGATGTCACAAGAAGGCCTGAAACCAGCCTTGGGAAAATGTTAATTGCACAAACATGTGATGTGTGTGTTTAGAGCAGTTTAATGCTTGTTCAAAGTGTTGTCTTAAATTTCAGTCAGAGCAGTGGCAACAGAGGGGACACATATGAGAAAAACACTCCCAGAGGCTTGTGACCACTCATACAGCCCTGCCCCAGGCAGGAAAAGGGGATTCCTCCCCAGCTTTCTCTTCCCTAAAGATGAGGAGATGGTTCTCTTTTCTCACTTTCCTTTGCAGTGCTGATTTGGTGAGATGGGTCCCAAAGGGCTGGTAGGACTCTGTGGGGATTAAACTGTGTTTGGCAGTGGCATCCACATTGAGCAGAGCAGCATTGCTGGCAGGCTGCAGAGCACAGGCAGTGTGACTCTGGAGTTACTGCACTCAGGTGAGCCAGTTATTTAGTAATGGTTGAGAATGAAGCTTTTTTCCTTTCAGTCTCCTTGGAAATGATTGGCACTGGCTGCACTTGCAGGGAGGTTGCTGAACTAGATTGGCATCTGGCTCAGGGCAGTGAATTCCCTGATTCTGCAGACTCTAGGAGATGAAATACTGGCTCCATTGAAGGCAGGAGACTACAGCCAGAATTTTAACCATCTGTGTTTTCTAGGAGCATGGGAATTATTGCTCTTCTAGGCACATCTTTTTCAGAAATAGAGACAATGGGCCACAAATCTCAGTAAGGCTGAGGCTGGGAATGCTGATTGAATGCACCACATTTGCATTAATAGATTGTTCATTCACATTCCTACCGTTGCTCTGGCCTTGGATGAGGGGAAGGAAGAAACAAAAGGGAAGGAGAAAAGAGGCACAGAGCTGACTTCCCCACCTTCTCTGCCATTTGCATTGTCCTGGCAGAAATGAGGGATGCATCTAATCCCTGTTATATGCACGTGAGTGCACTGTTGGTTCTGTTTCTCCTGCTTGTGTTTAGAGAACATTCCAAATGGAAAATCATCCTTCCTAAATTGAGTTTATTAACCTGCATTCTTGCTAGGTCAGTAGTATTTTCCTTTGGTGTCCTAAAATCGATACCTAATGTATGTGCACTGCCACAGAATGATTAATGTGTGTACAAACATGAAAAAATTGTCTTCAATGTCAGAAGCCCAAAGTGTCATTTATCATGACATTCATTTACCAAAAGATGGGCTGATGTCTTCAACTGATTGCCCTGCAACACATGGGTGAGGAGTGGGGGCTGCTTCCTCATTAGGAGTGTATCTTCCATCCCTGGAAGCGGCCAAGGCCAGCTTGGATGGGGTTTGGAGCACCGTGGGACAGTGGAAGGTGTCCCTGCACAGTGCAGGGCGTGGCACTGGATGGGCTTTGAGGTCCCTTCCAACCCAAACCATCCTGGGACTCTACTCATCATGAGAACTTCTTGCTCAGCCTTCTTGATTGAAGTGTTTGGGAAATACAAAGCACTGAGAAAAAAGTTATCAACTTTTTGAAAAGTTAACTTTAAAAATTGTTTTACAAGTGTTTGTAGTTTAACTGGACTGAATTGGCTTACATGGTAATGCCTCTAAAAATGATTATAGAAAGTTCAGGAAATGCTGGCTTAGAAGTTGATAATTGATGTTTTGAAGAGAGCAGCTCTGTAATGGAAAGGTTCTGGGCTGGGAGATGAAAGGGTATTTTCTAGTGGCTCACTGCTGCAGGAGGTGTGCCAGCACTCTGGGACCTGCTCCTGGATTTATAAACAGATCTCCAAATTAATAGTAATTAAGGCCTGGATTTGGAGTGCTTTTTATAATTCATCATGATTGTTTTGTGGTTGTTTGTTAGCTAAAGCAAAGGGTCCTCCTCCACAATGGAGGCTTTTAAGCAGTGCAAATTGCCAATAATTGTAGAATAAGAGAAAATTACTCTTTAGGACAAAATTATAGGCTAGGTTAAAATGTATATTTTAGAACCACACAGGACTATGACGAAATACAGGTTTTAGTGGCATTTAAGATGACTTGGAAAATGAACTGTAATTTCATTTCTAGTGAGTAATGAAACCATCTTGAATAAAGCTTATTTAACCTCAGTGGAGCACCTGCACACAACAGAAGGCACAAGGTCTGTCTTGTCCAGGAAGTGAACAGTACTTGTAAGGGATTAAAATGAAAGGATATTTGAGCTGTATGTGAGAAATTGCAGGGCTTCAGTCCTCCAGGAACATTCCTACTTGTGCTTGAAGTAGCCAGTATGGGGCTGTACCAGTGGGAGCTGCTGGGAGCAAAGAGATGACAAAGGTGAGGTGAAAACAAGTCACAGGGTCACCTGGCTAAAGGAGGAGACCTAGGATTCCCTCCCAGGATGGGAAAAGAACTGGCTTAATATGCAGGGCTCTTAATAAATGAGAATATTGAGAGAGATAAGAATCAGAGGTAATTATGAACATATAATGGGTTCTGTCAAGAAGGAGATTTTCAGAAAGGACAGATGCTTCAGAGACTGGAGTTCAGAGGCTCAGGGTTAACAGCCTCATCAGCTGTAAGAACAACTTATTTACCCACTGAATTAGTGAGTGTGGCAAACAAGGAGACCTTGTTACCCTTGCTGTGGTCTCCACGGTCTCACAGGAAGAATTAAGTAATGCTCCAGACTGACTAATGATGGAACTTCTGAGCACAGTGTGCAAATCAGGCAGGTGCAGAGATACCTGGGATTGTGCTGGGACAGGGGGATGCGTGATTCAGGACAGGAAAAGGTTACTTGGGTTCTAGGATTGATTGTGCAGAGCCACTGAAACGGTTCCATCTTTTGGGAAGATCTTTTCAATAGATAGAGAAGCAGTTTTGTAATATTTCTGTGGATGCTTGTGATCTTAAATTACTCTAGGCACTGGGGTTTGTCTTTCTGCCAGGAGTGCTTGGTGGGAGAGCAGGAGGCATTGGGGGTCAGTTGGAGCAAGGGAGGTTCTGACTGGGTTTAAAGAGGGAGTTCTGCTCCATGAGGTGGAAGAGGTTACCCAGGGGTTGTGCAGTCTCCACCCCTCAGGGATTTTTGAGGTCTGACTGGACAAATCCCTAAGTAACCAGCTCTGACCTTGTAGCTGATTCTGCTCTGGCTGGGTCCCTTCCTTCCAAAATTATCCTACCATTCTGCATCTTTAGAGGTGAATTGGGTGTTAGGGGAATGAGGGAGAGAAACTAAAGATTGTAGCTTCGTTAAGCAGAAGGAAAGTTGAAAGAAAGAAGTTGGATTTTTTGTTCCTGTGAATACCTTGGAGGGACTGATGGATAAATATCAAAGATGCAAAATAATACCAAAACAAGGTCAAGATCAAAGGACTGCAAGTTGGTTGGAAGTACACTGGGAGGGGAAACTAGAAACAGAAAGTTTCTTGGAGGAATGAAGTTATGGAAGGAGTCCCCAGGTGGGACTCAGAGAGGGAAGAAAATATGTAACAGTTGGAGATGAACTGTACAGGGTTATGGAAGGAACTTGACAGAAGTGATTTCTAAGTTAGGATATATAAAGCCTAATCCTAAATGTTAGGATATATGAATCCTCCAGTCTGGCTGTCCTGCAGGATTGTGCCTTCTGCTGCTGCATTCCCAGTGCATTTGTGATAGGTATTAAGTGAGACTTGTGAAAATAGGGGGTTGAACTGTGGCAGATTTGATCATTTCCCTGTGCAGAATGCTTAGGATGGGGTGACTGTGGCTGGCTGCCCATCAAGCTGTGCCCTCGCTCTGCTCCTCAGCAGGATGGAGAGGAAATAAGATTAAAGTTACTGAGTCAAGATGGGATCACTCCCAGTTACTGTAATGGCAGAACAACCTTGACTTGCGGAAAATTAATTTAATTTCTTGACAACTAAAGTAATTTGAGTGGTAAGAAAAAACCAAACTAAAGTACTCTTCC
Source organism: Hypocryptadius cinnamomeus (assembly GCA_013400635.1). Classification (NCBI taxonomy): domain Eukaryota; kingdom Metazoa; phylum Chordata; class Aves; order Passeriformes; family Zosteropidae; genus Hypocryptadius; species Hypocryptadius cinnamomeus. The sequence goes on along the minus strand of VYZP01037688.1, from coordinate 59,134 downwards.
TGCCTGCTCCCATGTCCATGTTCAACTCCCTGCCTTCATTCCCAATTCTTCAGCCTCATGATCTACCCTGGTCTCCCCAGGGTGACACCCAAAGCTGCCCTTCCTCCTGTCCCTCCTCCTCCTCTGACCTGCCCACTCCAGGACTGTACCTCACACTTCTATCACTGCTGTCCTGTGTCTTCCCTGGCTTGGATGTGCTTCATGGATGCGCCCCCAGCTTCACTGGCTGCCTCAGCTGTGGCTCCATGAACAGCTCCAGCTGTGTCCCCAGCCTCTTCCCACAACTCCTCCAAAGATTTGGCCTCCTCAGCCCAACTGTGAAGCCTTTAAGTGGGCTCTGGTACATTTTTATGGAAAAGCTGACATGGGTTGTGCAGCGCTGCTGGGTCAGCTCTGTGGTGTGTCCTGGAGAAACTCCGGTCTCAGGCACACTGAGAATGTTCATATGCAAATATTTATCTCAGTGTTTACCTTGTGGCTCTGTACAGAGGCTTTTGTAGCTGGAGGTGGTAAGTGAAGGTGTTGTGTAGGCTGCATTGTAGATGCTGTGGCTGTCCCATCCCGGGAAGTGTCCCAGGCTGGACAGGGCTTGGAACACCCTGGGACAGTGGAAGGTGTCCCTGCCTATGACAGGGGGTGGGACTGAATGAGCTTTAAGGTCCCTTCCAAGCCAAACCATTCCAGGATCCTGTGATTATTGGGTCTGTTTACCTTTACACCATCCACCATAGCATTGTCCTGTCAGCTGTTAAGGATTTTAAAGAGTTGGACAGCATCTTATCTTTTCCAAAACTGTGGGGGATAGAATGTAAGAAGACAAAGATAGTGCAGAAGGTAATCTCACCCCTGAGGAGTTGCAGCTGTACTAATTACCAAAGATTAGGAACAGGCCTGTCCTTAACAGGCCACAGCTGTGTCCAGTGAGGATGAGTGCTATAGGAGAAGAGTGGGTTAGCTGGTTGAGCAGGGAGCTGGAGTTCGTTGTCCCTGCTGTGAAGAAGGAGTCAATGCTGTGAGGAGCTGCCCGTGAGAAATCACTGAGAACGTACGGAGCTTTGGCAATAAGATGACAACACCAAACCGCATTCCTGAGTGTTGACTTGACTTGCAAGCGTCGGTGTCGCGATCAGAACTTCTCAAATTTCTTTCACTTGCCTTGCAGGTCTGCCCAGGTTCACGAGCCAGCCGGAGCCCACCTCTGTGCACCGCGGGGGCAGCGCCGTGCTGGGCTGCGAGGTGACGGCCGAGCTGGCACCGCTGCTGCGCTGGGAGCGCGAGCGCCAGGCGCTGGCCCCGGGGCCGCGCGCGCTGCAGCTGCCCGGCGGGGCCCTGCTGCTCACCAACGCCTCGGACGCAGACGCGGGGCTCTACCGCTGCGCCCTCGACACCGGCGGCACCCCCAAGTACAGCGACGAGGCCGAGCTCAAAGTGCTGCCAGGTACCTGTGGGATTCTCGCTCTCTGAACCCGAGAGAAGCAGAGAAATGAATGATCAAAACAATTCTTACCTCGTTCGCCGCTCCTGTGCTGTGCCAGAGTAGAATGCGAGATGGGGATTGTTCACCCAGAGCGATGGTGGTTTGTTTCCTTGGCTGTCGGGGCCGAGCGCGTGTGCAGGCTGTCGGTCAGCAGACAGGCACAAGATTTTGGGCAGTTGAGTTGGGTGCTTGTGCAGATTCAGTTTAGATGTAATGCAATATAGTATAATAAAGTAATTAATTAGCCTTCTGATATCCATGGAGTCAGATGCATCACTTTCTCCCCATCGTCAGGGTTGCCCTGCCTTTATGTAGGTACCCATTGCTTCTCTCTGCACTGAGCTGCTCCAGGCCCTGAGCTCTTCAGGGGTGGACACTGGAGACACTCACAGGCTGCCTTCCCATATTTAATGGTTCAGCTTCTAAGGCATTTTGGGGAAAAAAATTTTAAAAGCCGCCAGTAATACACTTCTATTGGGATGTGATGCAAAGGCGGAACTGACTGTTTCTTTGAGTGTAAAAGTTTGGGGACTTCTGTATTTTTATCAGGTTGAATCCCATGTTTCAAATCCTGTGGAAGCTTTGCAAAGAAATTGGTGCTTAGTCTGTTGCTCTTGGGATGCTTAAGCTGAGGTGTTTTTAATTCTTCCCATATTCAGGAAGTTCTGACCATCTAAACATTGGGACCGTTGGGGAAATCCCCAACTCAGGGTCTTTGTCCACAGGCCTTGAGCTCTTCACAGTGGTTGGAAACAGGCTGGAGACACTCACAGGCTGCCTTCTCATATTTAATGGTTCAGCTTTTAAGACATTTTGGGGAAAGACTTCTTTAAAAAAACCCCCAGTAATATACTTCTGTTGTGACATGATACAAAGAGGGAATTGACTGTGGGAATTGTTTCTGTGAGTATGAAAGTTTGGGGATTTCTGAGTTTCTCAGGTTGAATCCCATGTTTCAAACCCTGTGGAAGCTTCACAAAGAAATTGGTGCTTAGTCCATTGCTCTTGGGATGCTTAAGCTGAGGTGCTTTTAATTGTCCCAGTATTCTGGAAATTCTGATTGTCTTAGCAATGGGACCTTTTGGGAAGTCTCCAACCCTCAGAGGGGGTGGCATTTTATTTTGGAAGGTTCAGCTTTGCCTGTTGTGCTGAAATGTTGAGATACTTTTGTTAGAACAGAAGTCCAGTGCTGATGTAAACTATTGGCACATTCAGTGTGTTCTGTTCCCAGTGACACCACCAGCTGTTCTAACACAAAGGTTTGAAAAGTGACCAAAAATAGGACAGGAATGTGGGTTGTGCTTTCCCAGACTAGGGAAATTCAGGCTGTGTTTCATATGAGGTTCCTTAATTGTTCCCAGAGCTGTCTCTTCTGGATTAGTCTCCATGTTGGAATTCTCATTCAGTTGTTACTCTTGGAGAGCTGCTGGAGGGAGTTGCTGAGTTTCCACCTCAGGAATGTCTCAGGGTCAGGCTGGACAGTGTCGTGGTTGGCCTGACCTGCTGTGGGCAGCAGGTGGACTTGAGGCAGGTGGGGGCATCTGCAGGTGTCCCTTTCAAGGAATAATTCTGTTTCTTGTGACTATGGCCCTTTTCTACTTAGAATACTAAATTATTCTGTGAAATACCCCAGTTTTTACAGTTATAGCTCTCTTTTGAAATTGGGATGTTGGAAATAAATCATGCTTAAAGTAGGACTGTCTCATTCAGTTCTTTAGCCTTTCCAAAGCCTTGTCTCTTCTCCAACTAAGGATACAGGGTTTGAAGAAAAGCACTTTAGGAAAAGATGCTTGATTGAATTCCTGTAGATTGGATTGCCTTCATGCTTCTGCAGCCCTTCGAATGCTGAGGATTTTGCTGATTTTTTTGGAAACTGAAGATTTCTTGAAAACTTCCATATTACACTGATCTTTTGAATTCTTTTTGGCTCCAGCTGTAGTTTCCTTCCTTTTGTAATGCTTTGCTGAAAGTGATGAAATAGAGCTGTGTTAGGGAATTCAAATGATGCTGTTTCTTTGCTCCATCATGAATCTGAAAGTATCGATGGTGAAGTTTGGTAAAATCCCTCCCAGCAGGCTTTTTTTTAGAAAGTGGGATTAAGCTGTTGAAGGGAAAGCTCCCTTAGTCTTGAGCAGCCCCGTAATTGATTGTTTGGCCTGAGAAGTATTTGAAAGAAGGATTTGAATTAATCTGTTCTTTATTCACTTTATTCCTCTTTTAAATGGTTATCTGATGTGGGGCAGACAGTGAACCCACCACTGCTTCCCAGGCTTTGAAACACACCCAGCACACTCCTGCATCCCAGAGATTTGCATCCTCAGACAATGTTCTGCTGCTTAAACGTTCTGCTTTGGCTGATACCAGGCTGCCACTGAGCAGAAAGATGCATTTCTGAGCTCTCCACTTCACAGTGGGTGCTTTCAAACACAGGCCTGCAAGGGAAAAATGTCACTTAACTTTGGGATCCAGTTTCTATTAACTGTGAGCTGAACTCCCTTCTGGGAGCTTGGAGCAGTTGGAGTTGTGTCTCCAGGGAATCATCCTGGCTCCTGTCTGTGTAAGGATGGCTGCCTGGAGATGTGTCCCTGCTTTGCAGCCTGGCTGGCACCACGTGCTGCTCCAGGTCCCTGTCACTTCCTTACTCCCCATGCACAGCAGGGCAGGCAGAGCAGTTCCTGCCAGGAATGTGGGCAGAGCCACAGGGATGGGGCTGGCTGATCCAGGACTGCTCAGAGCTTGGCTGCCTCTGCCTGTGCCAACTCCCACACGGGATTTCCACCTGTTCTGCTTCCCCCAAGTGTCCTGGCACCTCCTCGTGTTGTGCCTTGGAGCTCGTGTGTGCCCTGAGCTCAGTGCTGTGAACACTCAGTTTTATTTTTAGTGTTTTGTGCTGAAGAACACCAAAACAACAACTTCCTGAAATCCCTGCGAGTATCACCTCGGGCCCACGTGAGAGAGCAGCCAAATATGTGTGTGATGAGACACAGAAGGTGCTTCATTCAGGGAGCAGGAGTAGAGTAGGTACAGAATACCCTGTCCCCATTTTAGAGATAGTTTGAGGCTGTGTCCAGGTGTGGAGCTTTGCTGCCATAACACCTTCAAACACCCCTCAGAGTGTTGGCAATGCAGGAGTTAGTGCAGGGTGAGCAGGGGTTACCCAGCCCAAAGTGCAGCTGCTCTGTACAGCTCACTTCATCTGGGTACAGTGCAGGGCACAGACAGAGGGTACACCCTGTAGTAGGGACTGAATAAACATGTCAATGTTTCTTTTTAAGGGTGGGAAGAAAAAGGAACAAACCCCTCTCAGCTTAATCCTCTGCAGAAGCACTTCAGAGGATTCCCTGTTTTCATAGGGATGGAAAGCCGTGGTGGGGCATTTTTGTTTTGTGTTATTCAGCATGCACGTTCCTTGGTGGTTGTATTTTACTTGGGGTTAGTCACTGCTGCAATAATTTAATTTTCCAGTGTGTAAAAGCACTTCCTCAGGAAGCTCCCTGATGAAGCTCAAGGCTTGCTGGACAAACTCAGACCTGTTCCTTTTTTTTCCTAAATCTCTGTTACCTGGAAGTTCCAGTTTCAGGGCTGTAGTTTTGAGCTGGAATAGTTTCCCAGGGAGTTGGAAGAGTGAGAATCCCAGAAGTGGGGAACCACTTTGCATGTCTGGAGGAAATGCTAACAAGGGTGGGAGAGGTGGGGATGGAATCCTCCCGAGGGGCAGGAAAGCAATTAGAGCTTTCATTTGTGATTTTCTTTGGCCGGTTGGGTTTTGGTTCAGAGAGTTTTTGGTGGTTTTGACCATGACCATCTTCTGGTTTTGCACCTGGTGCCAGCTGTGTCCTGTCCTGTTCGCAGATGCAGAGGAGCCGCAGAGGCTGGCGCTGCTGAAGGCGCCCTCGTCCCTCAGCCGGCTGGCCGGGCAGAGCGCCCTGTTCCCCTGCGTGGCTGCCGCCTTCCCTCCTCCCCTCATCAGCTGGACAAGGAACGGGGAGGAGCTTCCCACCGATGGGTGAGTAAAGGCTGACAGCCCTGTGCTTGTCTGACGGCAGGAATCCAGCTGGAGTCAGCATTTGGGGTTAGAAACCTGGAGAGCAGAGGCTGATCCCAAATGCCAGAGGGCTTGGGATAAGGGAGGTGGTTCAGGAGACTTTGGAAGAGTCTCGGGGTATTTTTTTGCAGCCATTTGAAGCCAAGAAATCTTGTGTGAAGCAGGGAGATTATTAAGAATAGATTACTTTTATACTGGCACTGGAGTAGAAGCAGCAATTGAGAGAATAAAGACACTGCAGGAAAAGGAGGATGACTTGGGGTATTCTGAGTGTGAAGCCCTGCACTCATTCTTTCTGCAGTGGAAATGTCCACTCTGTGTCAGAATGTCGCACAGGAACGGAAGAATAAGTGTTTAAAGCAAAATGACACATTTTCTCATTAAAATAGAATCATAAAACCATAGGCATGATGGCAGAAAATCAGTGAGCTTTCAGAGATGTATTGAGTGAGAACTTATACATTGTCATTGCTGCTGTAGTCAGAATAATGTGGTAGGAAATCCATATTAAAATAGCAGAACAAATCTTATCAAGGCCATTTTTGTCCATGTAATGAACATGCTTCCTAGAACCAGGCTTGCAAACAGATATTTGAATGTTTTCCATGTCCCTCAAAGTCAGCAGTGAGATTAATGGGGAGCCAAGTTAATCATGGAACAAGGAGAGGTAAATTGTGACACAGAAAGCAGCCAGAACAATGCTCAAGTCTCTGCAGCACCAGGGATATAATACATCTCTTTTTTGGCAACTCTTAAATTAAAAGAATCCAGGGGCTGGTAATTTGAACTGTCTTTGATGGGAGGCTGCTGTGGGAAATGACAAACAGCCCCTGAGAGCTGGTGCTGTGTCAGTGTGAAGGCACATGATTTAAATTCAGGGGGTTTTATAAACATAAGAACTCACTCCCCTACGAAGGCTGGTGCAGATCATTAGAGCAGCACAATCAAATGGGGTGAAATGGCAGAATAAATGTGCCTGGCAAGATCTGAATTTGTTGTTCTTGTATGTAAAGTGATGTCATGTCACATCTTTAGGAGGTTTTGATGCCCTGTCCTTCCCTAGGTTGTGGCACATTCAGGGCACAGGGAGGTTAAAGCTCTCCTTTTATTTTCTGGATTTTTGAAACATAAAGCCCAGCTTTTCCCACCACTGAATACAGTGCTGTTAATTCCCTTTGGAATTCGCTTCCCTCATTCTGTGAGGTTACCATGATAACTTCTTAGGGCTTCACAGGTATTTTCTTGTTCTCATAACTCAGAGTGAGAAATTGTTCTGGAGGGCTGGAGCATAGCATTAGTAAATATACTTGATCTTCAAATGAACACAATTTCAACCAAGTCTAACCTGATTTTTTAGAATATTTAGCAGTAGTTTTTAGTGTTTTGCTTTTTGTTACAAGAATGGGTTCTAGTTGACTTTTTTCTTCTTGCAACATTTAGCTCTTTTCTTAAAGTGAAACGTGTGCTCATTGTAGGCTTGAGTTTTAAGGCAGGTAAAGGTAGAAATTCGATCTTTTTCCCCTCTGTGGGGTAAACTTCTTTCATTGTTCCTTCAAGTGATCAAACTGAGCCAAAGCTCCCAAGTCTGCTGCTTGTGACTGTGGCTGAACAGGGCAGAGATTCAAAGAGCTGAGAACAGAGACCTCTTAAACTCCATTTACCCTCCAGCTATTGTGTTATTGGTGTGAATAGAATAACTGGAAAATCTCCAGAAATTAAGATTCTTTGTTGGAGAAAAGCCTGCAGTCACTGTTGCTAAATAGCTACCTTAGCTTGTTATGCATGGTCTGTTAATGTAATTACAAATTAAATCACATTTAATTTGTATTAAAATCCTCTTTTGATATAAAAGTACGACTTTTTTAGCGTGGATTTTCTTTATCCCAAGAAAAAACTGATTCTTTTCGTCTGGGCAGGTTTTAATGTCCCTTCTGCCTGGGAAAAGCTCTGAAATCCCAGGTTTGTTTATGCACACCCCCACCCCAAACATTAACATACATATATGTAGGTATAGCCATATATAATGGGACATTTCTCTATGTGTGTCTGGGCTTAGGAAACAAAACTCAGACAGCATGGGGAGCTTATCCCTAATTTTGACCCCTTGTTAAAGGGTTTTACACAAAACCTTATTTTTACTTTTGTCATAACTATGGTAGTTAATTAATACAAAATAGAATGTTTGCCTTTCAAGTTGCATTCCTAAGGAGAATATGGATGGGAGCCTGTATTTATAGGAAAATAGATGAATTTTAAGGATAGGGAGTGGTGGGGTTTTGGTATTAAATATTTGTTGTAAGATCTGGAGAAAAGGGACAGCGATTAAATTTGATGGATTATTTGTTGAAGACTGCAATAAGATTTATGTTAATGGATAAATATGAGTAAACTTGAGTGATGGCAGCCTTGGCAGTTGTTCAGACAGCCTGTAATGCAATATATTGTGAAATTAGTTGCTGTGATAAAATATTTTCCAAATGAATTAGAGTGTGAGAGGAGGAAGCTTTGGGTGTTGGGTGAGAAATGGAAGTTAACTCAGTGCTCCAGGTTTCCATTGGAACAAAGCTCTTAGAACTCCAAGGAATCCTTCTGAGCTCACTAACTTGAAGATTTTGAAAGAAATCTGATGGAGAGACTGCTGACTTCTTGGTTCTCCATAAAGAATGCCACTAAAGACTGAGAAGCTTTCCCTTGAATTGGTTCACTGCTCCAGCTTGTAATCTTCATATTTTAAAATTTTCCCAAAACTCCACTGTCTGTAAAGAAAGGAAAAGACTAAACCCTGCTCTAGGAGCTCCAAAACCCAAAGGAAGGCTCCAGCCTCGTGTGTGATCCGTGGTGGCAGGTGGCACATGGACAGATGTCATCCATGGCCTCAGCACTGGGAACATCCTCCTGCTTTTCCAGCTGGATTGGCTCCATGGACTCCAAGGCAGTGCTGTTTCTGCCAGGAATGTGGAGAATGCTGAGGGAAATGGAAGGAAGCAGGGAAGGCCCTGAAGTATGAAGTTATTGGAATACATCTTAGGCCCTTTATGGAAAGCTTCCTAAAGTAAAATCTCCGACATTGCTGGGTACAAAAGGTTAGAATGGAGGTGTTATATTCAGGCTGAGTAGCTCTTCAGGTCTGAGCCAACTTGGAGCCTTTCTTACCTAGTGAATAGTTTTGATTTCAGTCTCCAGTCTGGCTGAGGATCCTGCTGTGTGAAGGGTCTGTTCTTCAGCAAGTGCAGGAGTCACTTTGTGCTTTTGACAATTCCTAACTTGGGAAGGCAAGTTCCAGTGGCTGCCCAGGTGGATTTGTCCCCAGAGCTTGGGACACAGCCACAGAGAAGTGTCTGGAAGATGATCTGCTCTGAAAACTGTGCAGTGTGTGGATCAGTATGTGCTCCAGCAGCATATATTGTATCTTCATTTATATTGGGCCGTGTCTGTGGGAGAAGGAACAAATGCAGGTGCCACAGGTTCTGAAAAACCTGCAGTAGATGAGATGGTTCATCTGAAACTAAGCCATTGAAAGGACTTGAGCAGTAACATTTTAATGTCTGTTAAGTCCAGTAAGCTCTGCAGCAGATTTCTGCTGTTCACTTCAGCAAAATTTCATGTAATTGAAAAATGCCTGCAGAAACATGGTTGTGCATGTAATACTTCCCTGCAGTGAGGGGATGACAGCTGAGGGCACTCGTGCCATGTTCATTTCTGCTCTGCTGGCTGTGTTCATGTGAAGTCTGTGATTGTAGGATCACATCCACATCCCTAATGCAGGGTTTTCCTTAGTGCCTCCCACAAATGTGTGAGATTCCCATTATTACACATTTCTGTTTGCAGGGTTCTGAGTGATTGGTACCGAGTGAATTACACTTGCCCAGCTCAGGAGAGGTTAAGCATAGCAGAGTAATTATGGAGATTTTTCTGGTAGTAGATCCCACAAAATAATCTAATTTACTGTCTAATTTCATCTGCTGTACTTACTGAGACAGCAAATAGATTATAAGATGTTTGGGGAATAGTAATTTAAAAGAGGGAAGAAAAGCCCAAACCTCAGGGTATAAGTGACAGTTTGACTACAGTAAATTAATAAAGGCTCACTATATTTTGTGATAATGAAACACAAAGAGCCTGTGAGTGAGGCATCCACAGTAGCTCAGTAATTGTATGTTATGGGGGCGCAAGTGAGGGCTGCATGGAATGCATATAAAAGGCTGGAATTTGATTTTCCTCTTTCCTGACATCTGAGTGATCAATCTTTGTTGTTTTTAATGACACTTCAAATTATGTTATCACTTTTATATTAAGCTGATTCTTTGTCTCCAGTGTCTGAAATCCGATTGCCTCGCTCTTTTGTGAAAATGCTTCATTGTCCTTACAAAATCAAGATGTTTTGCTTTATTATAAAAGCAGCTTTGCTTTAAGCCCAGAATTTTTCCACAGCTGATTCATACAGAGGGAATCACCAAGGAGTCTGGCAGATTGTTTTCTTCCATAAAACTTCCACTAAATCACCTGTTGGGAAATTGAACTCAACTCTGGGCTTCTGGAGGAAAATAATCAAAGGGAATAAAAACATGGCACGTGTCGAGATGGCTGAACAGGAGAATTCCCACAAATATTCTGATGCTGCAAGTAGTTTGTGAGATCCCCTAGGACAAAATAAAGTGACTAGGAGGAATAGTTTTTAATAGTTTTAGTAACATCTTAACTGCTGTCAGTAACTTTTCCAGAGGCTGGCAGTGGGAAAGGAGCACCCTGAGGCACGTGTTGCTTTTAGAGGGCAACACTGCATCTCCTGGAAAAGGCATTAATGTCCTCAAAATGCCATGGACTTGCTGATGGCCTTTGATCATTCCTTCAGGATGTGACAGTGGCAGTTCTTGGGGCACAGCTCCTTCCCTGCTCCATGTCCCGCTGTCCCTGGCAGATCCAGCTCTCTGCTTTCATCCCAGCCCTCAGCACATTCCCTGCTGCAAGAACAAAAAGTCAAAGCAGCTCTTTTACATAATAAAAGAAGGTTGAAAATTTCATGGATGGATGTGTCACGGTCCAGGCTTGTCTCACTCTGGTGTTTTTCTTTAGGCCTGGTTTTAGAGCCTGTCTGATGTGCCATTCCCACGCAAGCCTGGGACATTTTTCCCAGCATTTGGGAAGCTCTTAATATGATTTTTCAAACTCATATCTTCACTCAAATTCCCTGCACTTCTTCCAAGCCAGCCTTTCTGTAGTCCTGGTGTTTCTCATGGGAGCAGTATGGCTTTCCTTACAGAGCACCTGGACAGGGGCATCCCTTTGGATGCTTTTAACACTTAATGCCAGTTATGGTTTTGTTTGCTCTGATTTTAAATGTAATAACCAGAAATTTGATCAGCAGTTACGGTAGGATCATAAATCAATATTTATCTGATAAATAATAGTGAGATGAGGCAGAAGGCTGTGTCCCAACAATTCACCTGTCCAAGCAGGTCAGGATTGGTCCTACTGATGATGTAATTCTAGGAAAATTTCAAATGGAGAAAGCACCGAGGTTGATTTTTGTCCATTGGCCATTCCAAATAGAGACCAAAAAAGGCAATTGTTGTAATGTTCATACATTGACAGAATTCAGCCCCTTTCTGCCCTTGAGAGTGGCAGGCAGGGAGCCACCAGGTTCCCTTCCCTTTCCCCCAGAGTCTTCCTTTTCCAGTTGCAGATAAGAATGGCTCTGGATCAGCATCTGGGCACAACTTCTTGTCGTGGCTTGGGGTTCTTGGCATTTTATTGGAAAGTTTATTTGGTATTTCATGTGGAAACTTGGAGTGTTGAAGGAACTTGGAAAAGTCAGGTACAAATTTGTGTCAGGTGAGGGGCAGTGATGGCTGGAGTGGCTGGAGGCTGAGGGTGCAGCTGCACTGAGCATGAAGTGCCACCTTTATCTGCCCCATTTAGCAGCAAAAGCAGATAGATTGTAAGGTCTGGGTTAGAAACCCTTCCCTGCCCTTTGCAGGTCAGAGGGGGACAGACCTGCTGTCACCTGATGAATCTGTATTTTGAATTTCTTATAACCTGTATGTTATTCTGCAGTATTTCATCTCTCAGGAATGGCTTACCTTTTCACAGAAATTCAGTTCCTGTGCATTGTATAATGTGCACTGCTGTCCTTGTGTTGTAAAGGCACAGTCTCTCCTGTTGTACTTCCCTCGGCTTTCCAAGCAGTCAGTCATTCCAGCTGGATGTGCAAATGGCATTTTCTTAATTATGTGATTACAATACCTCATTTTTCTTCAGTTCTGGCTGCTCTTGACTAAATACCTTGGATCACATTTAATTAAGAACAAGTGAAGCTGCAAGTGCAAAAAGATGAGCTGCTCTCGTGGAATTGATAGGGTTGAACTTAATTTTCAGTGTGGGATGTGATGGTGTAATTATAACTCCTCTGTGTCCCACACTGGGGTGGTGTCATGGTCATGACACCATAGTCATGGAATGACCATGTCCTCGTGTGTGCAGGTCTGGCTGGGGTATCCCAGGGATGTAGGGTATGGCCGAGGCCATGTCCATGGAGTGACCATGTCCCTGGAGTGACCCTGTCCCTGTGTGTGCAGGTGTGAGGCCATGTCCATGGAGTCACCCATGCAGTGACCCTGTCCCTGTGTGTGCAGGTGTGAGGCCATGTCCATGGAATGTCCATGGAGTGACCCTGTCCCTGTGTGTGCAGGTGTGAGGCCATGTCCATGGAGTCACCCATGCAGTGACCCTGTCCCTGTGTGTGCAGGTGTGAGGCCCTGTCCATGGAATGTCCCTGGAGTGACCCTGTCCCTGTGTGTGCAGGTGTGAGGCCATGTCCATGGAGTCACCCATGCAGTGACCCTGTCCCTGTGTGTGCAGGTGTGAGGCCATGTCCATGGAATGTCCCTGGAGTGACCCTGTCCCTGTGTGTGCAGGTGTGAGGCCATGTCCATGGAGTCACCCATGCAGTGACCCTGTCCCTGTGTGTGCAGGTGTGAGGCCATGTCCATGGAATGTCCCTGGAGTGACCCTGTCCCTGTGTGTGCAGGTGTGAGGCCATGTCCATGGAGTCACCCATGCAGTGACCCTGTCCCTGTGTGTGCAGGTGTGAGGCCATGTCCATGGAATGTCCCTGGAGTGACCCTGTCCCTGTGTGTGCAGGTGTGAGGCCATGTCCATGGAGTCACCCATGCAGTGACCCTGTCCCTGTGTGTGCAGGTGTGAGGCCATGTCCATGGAATGTCCCTGGAGTGACCCTGTCCCTGTGTGTGCAGGTGTGAGGCCATGTCCATGGAGTCACCCATGCAGTGACCCTGTCCCTGTGTGTGCAGGTGTGAGGCCATGTCCATGGAATGTCCCTGCAGTGACCCTGTCCCTGTGTGTGCAGGTGTGAGGCCATGTCCATGGAGTGACCCTGTCTCTGTGTGTATGTCTGAGGCCATGTCCCTGCAGTGACCCTGTCCCTGTGTGCAGGTGTGAGGCCATGTCCCTGCAGTGACCCTGTCCCCGTGTGTCCCTGTGTGCAGGTGTGAGGCCATGTCCCTGGGATGTCCCTGCAGTGACCCTGTCCCCGTGTGTCCCTGTGTGCAGGTCTGGCCGGTTCCAGCTGCTGCCCGGGGGGGTGCTGGAGATCCGGGACGTGGCCGAGGCCGACGCCGGGACCTTCACCTGCATCGCTGAGAGCGGCAACGATACCCTGGAGGCCCAGGCAGAGCTGGCAGTCCAAGGTGGGTCAGAGATTTTCATTTTCACAGAGAACACTTCTCCAGATGACTCAATGTGGTATTTTTGGGGTCCCGGGATGGAGGAGGAAGGAATGAATCTGACTCCCTGTTCTCAGAAGGCTAATTTATTATTTTATGTTCCTATATTATATTAAAGAATGCTATACTATGCCATACTAAAGAATACAGAAAAGATACAGACAGAAGGCTACAAAGAATGATAATGAAAACTCGTGATTCCTTCCAGAGTCCTGACACAGCCTGATGGTGATTGGTCATTAAAAACGATTCACATGAAACCAATCAAACATGAACCTGTTGGTAAACAATGTCCACACCACATTCCAAAGCAGCAAACACAGGAGAAGCAATCAGATAATTATTGTTTTCATTTTTCTCTGAGGCTTCTCCGCTTCCCAGGAGAAGAATCCTGGGCAAAGAGATTTTCCAGAAAATATGACAGTGACAACTAAATACCTAAATATCTAAGTACCTAGGTTTGCTCTGTGATCAGTTCTGTGGCCCACTAAAAACTGAGCCCCCTCCAGTACTGTTCTAAATATTGTTACTCTGATTTATTATCCAAACTGCTTGTGATTTCCTAAATAGCCAAATGAGCAATATGCTTATGTGAGACAGCCTGAGGGTGCTTAAAAGCTGCTCTGTCTGCTCCTATAGTATTAAATGTGGTTGATGTCATATACTTGAAGGTGGGTCAAGGCCACAGTGTGGCTCATCCCATCTGAAAGTCAACCTGTGGTACTGCAACCTGGCTGTCTTTGCAAAGGACATCTCCAATGCGTTTTTCATAATCCTTAAGTAGATTGTTGTTTTCATTGAGCTTGTGAGAAGATGAAAGCAGAGATATTTGGTAATATGCTGGTTTATTGTGTGTGTAACTGTTTTGTTTACTCTTGCAAGCTATTTTTACTAGAAAAAGTATTGAAATATTGATAATGTAGTTTTAAAAAGCATCTTACTATACATAAAAAAGTAAATAAAGCAGACTTGGTAAGGAGTGGGAAAAAATTCAGGTAAAAATTTGCCTTCCTTGCCTTTCTTACATTCCATGAGGAAATCTCTTTTTTTGCTGATTGGACCCTAGTAGGTGTTTCCAGTTCTTTGTCTGGAGTTTCATGGCATATGCAGGGTCCTTGTAAGAGCTTACCTGGCTTGTTTTACTGTGGACTGTGGTGCTACAAAGTTGATCTAAAAAGTAATTCTGGGGGGAGAAATTTCTTCACTGAACATCCATAAATGAAGGGTTTTCTATAAACAAAAGGAAGGGTTTTCTGACCAAAAGGAAGCACTCAGACTCCATCTGGTCATGCAGAAAACCTCACATTTTTCTTACCTTGTGTCTTGGCCAAAAGAATAAAGATTTGGTGCTCTGGCTTGGGAAATACCTCCAAGCTTGAGGCTTCAGAACACTTTACTATGGCTTCAAACAGCACTGTGTGCTGTGTTTAGTTCAGTTCCAGCCTCTCTGTTTTACAGAATTGGTTTTGTGTTTTATGGGCAGTGACAGCAATTAATAACATTAATGATATGAGGCAATTAAGCAGGTTATGGATAAAGCTGAGAGGAGCCTTAGTGCAGGACATCCAGCCAGGTCACCTGGGATGAAAGTGAACTGAGACAACTCTTTTGCTCCTTATCTGAACCATTGTGAAAGATTTCTTCATTTGGTTGTGAAGATTTAGAGTGTTCTGCCAGGCCTTCCATGCTGATGTTTTGTTGCACACCTGGCACTGGAAAGAAAATCCTTTATGCTTGAGTATTAAAATATATTAAAGGTTCTACAGAGTGCATTTCGGATAGTGACATTTCTGATTTTGCTTCTTAGTTCCAATCTTAATTCTACTTTCCTTGAGAGGTCGCTGTAGGGAGTAATTGTATTTCAGCATTACTGTACTTTGGTGCAGGGTTGAATAGCTTGAATAACTGTTACCTGATCCCTGGACCATTTTCTTCTAGACCAAAGAAATTGTCATCTCTCTCCACCTAATAACAGCATGATTTTGCTTAATTGAAGTTCTTTCTGCCATTCTTGGAAATGACTCTGGCAGCATTTCAGACAAGGAATTCATTTTTTGGGTACTCTATTTTTCTGTAGCTCTCCTTGAAACCCTTTTTTTTTCTAAGAGGTTTCACTCTGTACTGGGGTTGTGCTCAGGCAGCCAGTCATTTTCCTTCTAATAGCATTTCCTCAAGGCAGTTTAGACATGGAATTCTGTGCCAAGGGGTTGATGCCATTGCTTGGCAGTGTTAGGGCAGTGGAACTGCAGAGGTGTTCCTGTGGCTGCCTCTTGACTGAGCTTCCTGGCAGTGCCAGCTATGGGCTGACTGAAATTTGCAGGCAGAAACAACCTGCTTTATCCACTTGTGAGTTTGACTTGTGCATGGACTCAGGGAATGCTCTTAAAGTTCCCTGTGCTCCATGATCAGCTTTTCTGTGTCCTCTGACAAGGATACAAAACCTGCAAGCAAATGAGTGTCTCTGGTATGGTGCTGGCCCCTGGAATTCTCCTTCCATGGCATTGGGGATGAAATTCCTGGCCATCCCTGAGGGGAGGTTGCCCTCAGGTGTGTCACCTGTCAGGGGCTGTGCTCAACTGGCAGGAAAATGCCTGAGTTTTACCCTGGCTTTGTATAAGGTACGAAGGAGTGGTTGGGGAAAGCTTATTCCAGCTTGTATGGGACTGTACAGCCACCAGTCTTGGGAGTTCCTGGGGTGTTTTCTGTTATTTTTGGCACCATTTTCAATTGGGAGAAGTGGTACCTTCAGTGCAGTTACTCAGATGCTATTGGATATCGCCAGTTTCACATACCTGAAAATAGTTGAATCTGTGTGTCATAAATTAAAGGTGCTAGAGGAGCCTTCTATGGCCCTGATGCTGCGTTTAAAAAATGATTGGGATTTGTTTCCCTACATGTATCCCAGAAGGACTGAATCAGGAAAATGGCCTTTAACTTGACTAGAAAGGTACTAAAGAGTCCAGAAGAATTCTACACAAATTTCTGTCCTCAGTCTCTTTATCTGCATTGTGTATCTGGGAGGTGGAGTCAAGACATTTCCTTACCTTTGGGAGGGAATTTTGGCTGCCCTGTTCCTGGAAGTGTTCCAGGCCAGGCTGGAGAGGGCTTGGCACAACCTGGGCTAGTGGAAGGTGTCCCTGCCATGGCTGGGGTGGGTGTGATGATCTGTCAGGTGCCTCCCAACCCAAACCATTCAGTGATTCTGTGTATCTGCAACCTGGAGACTTCATGGACACACTGGTCACACACTGAACCTTTGCCTGGTGCATCTGGGAAGTGATTTCATGTGGGAGAGAGCAGGGAATGTCCCAGGGAAAGCTGTGGCTGAGAGAATCCCAGCCCCTAAAGGTGGACATTGCTGAATCCTGCCCACACTCGGGGTAGGGTCAAACACAGAATGGATGAAATGTGGGCACCTTTGTACCCAGAGTGCCACAGAATGTGGCAAAGGGACTCCTCAGTTTTCCTGCGGTGCAAAAGCAGGGGTCACAGTGGGAAATGGATTTGTAGAGAACTCCCAGCCTGACAGAAGGCTCACACAGGGTGCATCTGTATGCAAACCTTGAGATAAGAAATGCTGACTGAGAAATACCTGGAATGGGACAGACATTGTTGAGAGAGAAATGGAAACGGAAACAAGTTTCAAAGGATGGCCTTGCAAGTATGACTGGATACTTTGGAGAAATGGAACTATGAAAGATGCATTTTAGATTGGCTTTAAGGCATTTACAGCATGTGTGACAAAAGCTGAGAGGCCAAGAAATGCTTGTAATGTAATTAGGAAATATTTGGCTTCTGATTGTGATGGCGTGAATTACAACATCTGTATTGTCTCACCCTTCTCATGAGACTGAAAATGGAATAAAAGTTTTTAAAACACCTCTCAGCTGCCCCATCTCTGGGTCAGAAGGGGATTTAATCCAACAGGTCCCCACAGTCCAGGCCAAGCAGGGGCAGGACACTTCCCATGGTGGAGGCAAGAACTGAATGTCTGAAATTCACCTCTCTTGACTGTAGTGACAGTGCTCTCCCCTGTCTGTGGGTGCTGCTACCAGGTTATTTACAGCACCTGTAATGAATTGAGAGCACTGGAAAAATTTGTTTTGCTCTCCCCAGGCATGAAAGAATCTGTAGCATTTCCCTCAGATAAGATTGGGCAGTGATGACAGCAGAGCTGGGGAAACAGGTAGTTACTGTATTTCATCTGCCCAGCCTGGAAGAGCCAGAGTGGCAGTTAAATACTGGGAAGGTCACAAGTTCAGCCTTCATCTGGGCAATATTTCAAATTTATGGCTGTGCCCAGTGCCCTGGGGGTTTGTGCAGGGGCTGGGGCTGAGTGAGGTCACCACAGGGGCTTCCTGTGGCCTGCCTTGGTGCTGGGGTGGGGACCAGCAGCTTGGGGGGACTTTTTCTCCCTGTTGAAATATTTCCTGCAGTTAATAATGAACCAGAAAAATCATGAACCAAAAAAAGTTTCCATTTTCATTCTTCTATAAAATTAACATGGCAGGTCTGAAGCCTCTAAAATAAACAAGTCCCTGTGTTTGTGGGAGAAGAGTGAGAGTTGCTCTTTGCTGTTGCTTGTTATTGCCTTCCAGTGAGTTTTTGGAATAGCAGAAAGTCAACTCCTGAGTTGTCTAGGACAGCATTCAGTGTCTGATAGTGTATCTTAAGTATTATGCATGAAATGTCTCACTGTGTTAATGTAACTAAATTTAAAAATAAAACAAGAGAAGCTTCTTTTGGGGTATCTGTAATGATAAATCAGAGATTGCACGTGGCAACTGGCTGATCACAGCCTCGTTCGTGCTGCCAGAGCAAATTGGATGGAAAAAACCAAATGCAGAAATGTTTTGATGGAATTGTCCACTTTGTGCTTTAGGAGGAAGTGCTGGAAATATTTTCAGTAGAGCTGACAAGGCTTACAGCAATGGCAAAGCTTTATTCCAGCAGAAAATAGGGTATTTTTGAGTGTTGGTCCTGCAGTGTCAGGGAGCAGTGGTTTCTGTGTTCTCAGAGGGTTGGCAGGATTTCCTCACCTTGATTTCCCTGCTGCCTTTGCTCTTGCTGGGATGGGGTCTCTAGTGCTTTGATTACTCATGGCATGTAACTATTTTAAATTTTTAATTGAAGATTTTGGCTTAAAACTAGTTGTGATTATGCATCCATTAACATATGACTTGTTATTAAAATAAAATGAGAATGTGCCAGGATGTGTGAGGGAAGTCAAGACTTCCTTTAAAACAGCACCAGGACAGCTGCAGAAGGAAGAGCCTGAATGTGAAGAACCCTGAGCTTGTTTTCCAGGGTTCTCTGGGGCAGCTGCTTTGATAAAAGCTGATGCCATCCTGCCCCAGAAATTGTAGCTGTTTGCAAAGCACATTAAGTCCTGCAGCAGCAGAGTAATATGTCTGGGTGACTGTTATTTTTGCATTAAGCTTTCATTATTATTGAAAACAATTCCAGGGAAGAAATTTGAGCCATCACTGAAAATTGCTCAGACCTCTCTCATACCTTCTAGATGATCTTCATCGATTTCCCTCTCTAATTAAGCTCAGTGCTGTATTTGATAATGGGCTGCTGCTCAATTAGAGATTCAGGAGATGCTGCATGAACCTGAACTTGTCAAAGGCTCACGTGGGGAACAAATATTGTCCTTTTTGGGGATCTCAGAATGTGCTGCTTGGGGAAGATCTTGGTAGTAAAAACAATGCCTTGGCTTCATAGGAGTTATTTCTTGCCCTGAAAATGTAGTGAGTAATTAGAGACCTTTTTTTGTAGTGATGCAAACAAGGGCAGAGAGTCCAGGAGTCTGGTGTGGATGGATGGTGGATGAGCTGAACTCCCTGGAATTTGGGTCTCTACCACTGCACTTCACTGTTTGTCTGAAAAGGCTTCCTGAAAATCCTCACTGTTGCTCCTTGGTGTAGTTTAATGTGAATGGAGTTCACTTGTGAGTTCAACTAACTGGGAATTTTTGCCCCTTGCATTTGTGTTCAAGGCAAGTGTTGCTGGTGGAAAAGTTATAAACAGATATTCAGGGACATGGGAGAGGACGGACAGGGCAGTGTTATTTTAAGGCTACATCACTTGTTCAGATTGTACCTGGGCACCAGAAAAGCCCACCTTCAGGAGAGGTGTAATTTTCAATGCTGAAGGTAGAGTTCCCCAAGATGTTCTTTGCATCATGCAAAGGTCCCATTCCTGTGTTCCTGTGACCTGATTTGTGTTCCACAGGGCTTGGGCTCAGCAGAACCTCTGCTTTTCCTGCTCAGGGTCTAAATCTAGTTCTGTAGCTGGACTGTTGGAAGTTTGTGGGTTTTTTGGTCTGTCTTGATGGTTTTCTAAGACCAGGAGGAACATTTGTCCAGCCCTTGACACATGGAAGAGAGCTTGCCATGGTTCTCAATGGGGGCACCAACATTTGTTTTCTTTAGCTGTATTTCCAAAAATCACCAATGAGCTTTGCTGGAATTTCAAGGAGCATTCTCTGGTAGCAGTGCAGATGTTTAACATTCCATGGTGGTGTCAGAGAGCTGTGAAATGTGTTGTGGGAGCAGCTCAGGGGAGCCCTGCCAGGCCATGATCTCTGCCTTGCTGCTGTGTTCCAGGCTGGGGGCACTCAGCAGCTCAGGACTGGGAATGTTTTCCAACCTTTCCTGGGCTCAGGCTGGGCAGGGGCAGCTGCTGTTTGTGCCTTGGTCAGTGGGATGGATCCCTGTGAGCAGGAGGAGGCTGGGTTATCCCAGGATGGTCCTGGTGGTGAGGACAGGGATGATGTGTGACCTGTACGGCCCATGCCCAGCACCATGGCGTGTGCAGGCCCCAGATAATCCTGCTGCAAGGGAGGCTTTTCCTCTTCCAAAATCTCTTTTCCAGAGACCTGACAACATTTAATCATGAGGTTCTTGTACATCAAACATCTGGAATTCCCTGTATTTGTAAAGGCAAACACAAAATTTGTACCTGTGCAGTGTGAGAAGAAACAGCCCCGGATTCCACCTTCAGTAATTCTGGAAAGCTGAAAGATTAATTAGAAGATTTTTGTGCAGTTATGGCACAGTTTACAAAGATTGCACCAAGTCTGATTGTATCTGGAAAAGTTGTCTTTTTGTTACAGAGGTGCTGCAGAGCTTTCAGATGGATTTTTGAGGCACTGAAAAAAGTTACAAAACAGCCCCCAAATGGGCAGGAGTTAATGAGGACAGGGGTGAGATCCTTTGGGATGGGTGTCCATAGTGGAATGGCTTGTGGATTTGGGAGGTAAGATCCAGAAGTGCACATGCCAGGAAGATGAGATACATGTGGAATTAAAAAAAAACCTCTTTGTGAGATATATATATATTTATAAAAAACCCATTAAGAAAGACAAAACCAAATGATCAGTAACCATAGAATTCACACAAATGGTTTTCCTTGTAAATGTTCTTGAGGGATCCTTGGGGATAATGAAAATGTTACTAAATTAAGCAGCAGTGTCTTAAATATCTACAGTGTGGAAACTGATATTGAACGGAGGGAATTGTAAAGGCTGCTTTCTCTTTCGGGCAGAGTCTCTAATAAATGAGGATCATATTAACAGGAGTTTGAACCAGCTGCTGCTTTAGGGACAGAAATCCTTTTCCCCCAAAATGGCTTTTCAGACAGTAAGCTGAGGCTTTGCCTTTGGCCTAGACAGGCAGTTACAGAAAATTCAGGGTTTTGCCCAGGGTTTATATTTAGGGATGGGGGTTTTTTTTTGGTCTCTAAAGTAAAATTGTGCTTTTTAGTTTGGAACAGGCTTTGCCCAGCCCAGGAGTTACTGTTTTTGCAGTGTGTTTTTCATACAATGCTGTAGGAAAGGTAGTCCAGCTGGCTCATGGTCCCAAGTGCTCTTGGATGCTTTTAAGAATTCAAGGACACAGTAGGTGTATGTACTAGAGATAAGCTATAGGGGTTTTAATACTGCTTTTACTCCCCATCAAAAGGAGATGACAGAATTTCAATTGCAAACTAAAAGCTGAAAGATTCAGTAGTAATTTTTAAGTTGCACATGCCAGAGACTTCCAAGAAATGTGAATGTGTGAACTAAGCAGCTCATTAAAATGCCTTTTGCCTCCAAGTGAGACTCTTTTTATAGGAGTTGTGCCCTAAATGGTGAGTACTTTTCTCTGTGCATCAGGGTCATCCTTCCATTTTAATTGGGTGAATCAAGCTCCAAGTTTAATTTTTGAATTTATGGGATTTAATTTTTTTTTTATTTCAGCAGAAACTTTTGCACTGTTTTCACACCACCAAATTTCGTGATGAAAACTGAGGGTGATGTTAAAGTGGAAATGCTGAGGAGCACCACACATCAATCAGCCTTGAGAGAGAGTCCATACCATAAAGTAAACATATACTTTCTTTCAAGTTAAATTTTTATGATGGTTAAGCTGACTCTCATCCAGCAGATAATTGATTTCTCTAATGGGAGCCAGATTATTGCCATTACTGGATGTCTCATTATCCAGGCTCTAGTCCTTGGCAGGGAAGTTTCTCCCAAAGTTGCAGAGATGAAACAATGCAGTAATTTGTGGGAAGGAGGAGGGCTCTTATCTGTGGTGGCTGATTCCCTACGTAGTCTTGCAGTTAATTAGTTTGTCTTCATGAAGAGAATAATTTAAAGGAAAACCACGGTGGAGTTTGGGTTCCTGGAGTAAACAGGGTTTGGTTATGGTGCCAGTGGAAGTAAAACACTTCCAGTGCTCTGGAGGAGATGGGCTATGAGCTGCCTAATAAAGGAGTTTTGTGCTCCTCAAGGTGCTCTCTCCAGAGGGGTGCTGGGAGCAGGCCTGGAGGGAAATGGAACAGGATCTAAGATACTCCCAGAGGGAAACCAGACTCAGAGTGGGCTGGTTAATGGTTAATGAAGGGCAGAACATTATTTTTATGTTGAATATTTTTCTAACCAGTCCCAAATTCTGGCAGCTCTGCTGGTCTTGTTTGTTTTCAAGTGCTGACTCAAAGGTTGCATCTGTGATCTCTGTTTTCACATCCTTAGGAGCTTAAATGCAGTCTCAGTATAACGTGGAACGAAGCACTTTGCAGGTGAGGATATAAATTGCTGTACTGTGGTACCTCAAAGCACCCTGTGCTCTGGAAGTGCCACTCCCCAGGTTGTGTGTCTCTCACATCAGATGGTTTTAGCTTCAGTAAAGCACTTGGTTTTGTGAACACAATTTGAATAAAAGGGGGTTTGTGCTCATCCTGAGTTACAGCACTTGAAAAGCCCCCTGGCACCCCCCCATTACTGACAGGTTAATGCATAGAATGTAGGATTGCTTGGGATTTCTTTTTTTATTGCATGCAAGTTGCAAAAGCTTCCCAAAACGTGCTGCTGGTCTGTCAGGAGCTGGATCAGCAAGCCCAAGGAGCAGCTCCCTTAGGCAGGACAATGTCTTTTTTCCACAGCAATGTGGCAGAGTGGAATGGGACTTGAGGGAGGTGCAACAGTTTTGGCAGCCTTTGGAAATAATTCTGCTTCATGTTTTGTAACTCAATGAGCTCTGTAGTGTTTTGGAGCTCCAACCTCCAATTATTGTTGTTTATCCTGATGGAATAACATTCGTGAAGGACCCTGGGAAGCACAGTCAGTGCCACCTCAGTGCCCAGCAGGGTCATGGGGCAGATCCTGCTGGAAACTGCAGGAAGGCACAAAGGGAAATGAGGTGAGTGAGGGAAGAGCGGTGGAGTCATCTGTCTGGACTTGTGCAAAGCATCAGACCCTGTCCTGGTGATCCCAGCCTCTGGAGAGTCATGGATTTGTGTGTGGGCCACTGGGTGAGTGAGGGATTGTGGCCCACAGCTTCCCTGTGAGGTGGGCAGGCCCTGGCACAGGGTGCCCAGGGGAGCTGTGCCTGGCCCTGGATCCCTGGCAGTGCCCAAGGCCAGGCTGGACAGGGCTCTGAGGGGTTGGGAGTGGCCCCTTCCCCACCCCATGGCTCTGGGACAGGGATGAAGCTGCTGTTGGCCAGGAGCTCAGGGAGGCTTTGTGCACAGGGAGGAACCAAAGAAGCTGAACCTCAAATATGTCACTTTTCTGTACTGAAAGTCTCTTGTGAGGTGAGTTTATAGCAGCTCACAGCTCAGAGCTGAGTCAGGGCTGCAGAACAAACATTTCACTAAATTCTAATGATTTACTGTAAGCTGCGTGCCACGCTTTGGAGAATCTTTAAAATATAATTTTGCCTTTCCTTTCCCCTTTGGGCAAATAATTTTTTCAGCTTTCCCAGTACATGTATAATTAATAACTTTGTTTACTGACAATGTCAACACTAACTTAGCTCTGATTTATAGTGTTTATCTTTTGCCTGTTTCCTGTAGCACATCCTAAGATGCCACATAGAGAAGAAACTGTATTTTAGGAAGGTGCTTCCAGTGGGAAGATAGTAGAAAAATAAGAGTTCATTACCACCATCCTGGTATGTTCTCTTGGCTTCTGAAGAAACCATAAGTCTCAAATCATTGTGCTTTAAATAATTAGCTGAAACTTTGCTTTGCTCTCTGGGAATTTGCATGGAGTGGGAAAGGAAAAGAGCCACTGGAGGCTTTGTGGGGCTGGGGAGGAGGCTCAGTTCCACAAGCTCAGATTTCTGGGGCTGGAGCAGCTTTGGCTCTGTCCTTGGCACTGGCTGTGCTTTTGCTCCCAGTCACACACTCAGTCTGCACGGTGCATGCTTCTTGCTCTGCTAATTTGCTTAAACGATCATTAGTGTGATTAACCATTAGAGGAGTGATTGCAGAGCTGCTGATCTCCCTGCTGCTGCTGCTGCTCAGACTGCAGCTGGGATGGTCCAGGCAGACACACAGGAGAAGTGAGGGTTTCCACAATGGACCTGGGAACTCTGTGTAAAATTCCCCTGGGTGTAAGCAAGTGCTGGAGCACATGAAAAAAGCTTTTATGGAGCCTCCAAAGGGTTTCCATGGGCTGCTGGTGCCGTTAGCAGAGCTCTGCATCATCACATCAACCACAGCGATGTTAAATCAGCACGTGGAGTACTTGGGTAAAGGATTGTGGGTTCAAATGTTAGGCTGGCTCTGTTGGAAAGCTGGAACTTGGCTTCTTTAGTTTCACATGGGATTGTAATTGTTGATTGTTGTTTTCCAAGGAAAAGAGAAAATTCTTTGAAGTGCAGGAAAATCTTAGGGATTAAAGGGGATATTTGAATTCTGGATGTGGCACTGGGGCTGTGGTTAGTGTTGGATCTGGCAGTGCTGGGATAATGGTGGGACTCAATGGTCTTGGAGGTCATTTCCAACCTAAAGGATTCTTTGGTTTGCCCGGAACAGCTCAGGTGGGTAAAGTGTCATTTGGAAGAGCATCTGTCCCTTGTAGGGATCCATTGCTGTACCACCTTGCCAAAATTACTGTTCTAAGATAGTCTTCTAGAATTATTGACCAGTGTTTTTATGAGGAGGCTCCTTTGCCTCTGTTGGAGTGGTCACTGTTTAATTTATTAATTTGAAATCTGACTACTGAAGACTCTTAGAACTTCCTAATCTATTACCTGTTACTAATTTGTAGTTGAAATGTGTGAATGCTCTGCAGTCTCTCTTTGAGAGAAAAATCCTTCTCTAGAATATCACAAACTTTAAATATTAAAAACTTCCTTGGATTTGAGGTATGTGCCTGATCCGTAATACTTGTCTCAGTTTCTTTACCTTTACCCAAATGACTGGATTTTATTTAAGAAAAAAGAGCATTACTAGGGTCTGTGCTTTCCTGAATGCCTGTTCTGAATTCCTCTTGCTCTCACTGGCCTCGTGCTGGGCCAGGTTTCAACATAAGAGATTGTAAAGGCAAATTTGTACCTGTGCAGTGTGGGAAGAAACAGCCCCAGATTCCACCCTCAGTAATTCTGGAAAGCTGAAAGATTAATGAGAAGATTTTTGTGCAGTGAGTGGCACAGTTTACAAAGATTGCTCCAAGTTTATTTTGTGTCTTTCTGTCCCTCAGTGGTTAGAATCCATTTGAAGATAAAAAAATGTAAAAGAGAAATGAGAATCTGTTTTGGTAGAGCCCCCAAGAGCTCCTGCTGGGTGGTGACAGCCAGGCAGGGGTGGCAGCTCTGGTCCCAGACAGGGGTTGCTGCAGGATCCCATGTTCTGCCAGTGTCCACGGGCAGATGGCTGAGGGGATTTAAGTAAAGGGTGACAATAGTTGTTATTTCCCCTGAGTAATGTCTCGTTCTCCAGGCAGTTTGGGGTTTCCTCCGTGGTTTCTCCATTATTTATCAATCCCCCATAGATTTCTTTTCTGTTATTCCATTTTCCTCTCTCACTCCATGTAAACATCTTGTATCCCCCTCATCCCATGGCTCTGAGAAGAACAGCACCTTTTTTCTTTATTTTGTGCCAATCTGTCAAATTTATATGGTTTTTCTTTTCCCAGCTTTCATGGGAAAGGCTGAGCCAGTCCTCCCTTATTCCCCCACTATGCCAGGCATGTTTGTTTAGGCCTTTATTGAGTCCTTGCAGTTGTTTCTTTTCAGGCTGCAGAGTCTTGTTTGCTTGTTCCTTACACGGAAGCTGTTATTGAAGTGGGTTGTAATTAAGGTTATTTTTGGGATTTGTAAATTAGAAGGGTCTTTGATGTGAAGATGGGCCTGCATTCACTGAGCTGGAAAGGAATCAGAATTGATGTGGAAAGCCAGCCTGCAGAATTTGTGTCATTGCAAGACAAAAACATGGAAAAGCAGTAACTCTCTATATCTTCTTTTGAACTTGGTCAGGAAAAAGCTATTTTTTGTAGTGCCAGGATCCAGCAGCAGCTACTGGTAAACATGAGAGGGGCTTAGTTGGTCCCATAAATTATTTTTACTGTTCCCAGCCCTAGTTTGTCTTTTCCCCAAATGATCTGAGGCAATCTGTATTCAGTGAACAAACAGCTTAATATTTGAAATAATCTGAAAATGTGTGTCCTTCCTGGCCTTTGGAGCTCCTCAGTCTGCAGCACACAAATGAACCCCCTCACTGTGAGGGCTGCACTGGGAAATATTCAAAGATATGGGATGTCAGGGCTTGCTGTCTTTAATTTATCACGTCCTCTTTCCCCTTCTTATGGGATGGAGTTAGGAAATTCTTAAATACGTGTTCTCCTGCTGTTTCTCCCCAGGATCTCACTGCCTTGTGCACTGCACAAACTTCACAGTGCTACTTTATTGAGGAAATATTCAATATTTGCTATTTTTCCTTATTCAGGGGATAGTCCCATGATTTATTTATACTGCTCGGTTCCAATCCATATTTATTCCTGTTTTGGTATTCAGCTCCATGGCACCTGAATCATTCATAACCACTAATGAATGTATTTTTGCTCTCTGCTGAAATGAAGTGGCATTGAATCCATTTAAAAAATTGACTGGGACACAGAAAAATTAAGAGGAAATGTATCCAGCTGTTTTAGTGCCCAGTGTGAGACCCTTCAGCATTGATTTTCCAGAATATTCATCCCATAATCTGTCCCTTCAGAGCTGTGACTGCCCTGGAGAAGGGGCTGAGGGGTCACAGTCAAATATGGGATTTGCTCCATAAATGTCCACCCAATCCCATCAGAGGGGCAGGGCTGGGGAGGGCACCTGGGGTTCCAGGGCACTGTCACATCCATTCCCTCTCCATGGTGCCTTTGCAGTCCCTCTGCTTTCCAGGCATCTCCCTGACATCTTTGACAAAGTCAACATCATCATTATTATTGTTATTATTATTATTATTATATCTTTGCATATCAAAATTATTTGAACAATTGTAAACTTAAGGTTTGAGTTTTTGAAAGAGTCAAGGAAGAAAATAAAAGTGGGAAATGTGCCATATTCCAAATTCCAGTTATAAAGCACTTCTTACCAAGGTGTTTGGGTCTCATTCTGGGTGGAGGGAGGACTCAGCCCTATATCCACCACATATTTCCAGAATTAACATCCCTAAATCCTGAAGTCACACTGTATTGTTCACAGTGATTGCAGCAGTGCTGCAGATCCTCCCACCAAATAGTCCCAGGGTAGATGGAGGATTCCTGCTGGGGATTTGTTTGGAGGGGGCAGGAGGGATCTAAACAGACACCAGAGGCAGCGTGGTGGGAACTGGGATTGGGGGTTTTGCCTGGAAATAGCTGGAAATGGAAAACAAGGCCCCAAAGGCTCTGGGCCTTGTCGTGCTCAGGGCTGTCTGAGGCCTCTTCTCCAACTCAGCTTTGTGTGGAAAATGAGGGCTCTGGAATTCAATAAAAATTTCATTGCCTTTGGCAGAGCTGTAAGAAGTTTAAATTTTGATGAGCGTTCTTGTTATTCAGATGTTTCCATGGTACTTGGAGTAGATTCAGGGTCAAACAGGCGAGATTTCTCCTAGAAGGGCTGGGGAAGGAGAGCTTAGTAAAACAGAGAAATAATGAATGTAACAGTTTTACATTATTGATGCCTAGATTAAGGGTTTTACTTCTAAAAATCACCCGAGAAGTTGCGTGGAGGGCTCGCTTAGAATGATAATCAGTAATACCCTCGGATAAGCATCGAGTGAGCTCTGCTCCAGTTTATTACAGTTGATAAGCTTTTCCATGTCATCTGGTGAACTCATTTCCATATAGAAATCTCTTTTGTCATCTGTTCTTTGTCTGAGTTCCTCCTTCACTGGGGAGTTCACCCCGAGAGCAGCAGGTTAATCCCAGCCTGTGCCTCCCCTCCGCAGGTTTTGGGAGATGTCCTCCCACAGAGGGCGGGCTCAGTCTGAACAAGAAGGAAATAAATCTTTGGTGTCTTTGGACATGGAGGGGTTTCACTGGGAGCACTGGAGGGGAGGTGACAAGTGCAGAAGGTATTGAGGCCAAAACTCTCCCATAGAAGGAAACAGGCATCTGTAAATTTGTACCTCTTCTTCACCTCTCCAGGTGGTTCGAGTTTTCACTTGTGTGTTCCCCTGTTGTGGGCAAAACATCACAATTTAGGTTAGTGTAGGACAGACACTCACTGCTGGGGCCAAATACTCTTGAGGCAGACTCACAGAGCAGTTGTGATTGGAAGGGACCTCTGGAGACCATGCAGTCCATTCAGGGTCATCCAGGTGGGTTTGGGATGTCTCCCAAACATGGGAGACTCCACACCCTCCTGGGCAGCTGTTCCAGGGTTCTGCCTCCCTCGTGGAAAGCAGCTCTTCCTCACAGTGAGGTGGAACTGGTGATTTAATTTTTATGCCCATTGCTTCCCATCCTGTTGCTGAATACCACTGAAAAGTGTTATGGAAGCAGCTTTTCACTAATCTCGGACAAAAGTCAGTGTTTCATCCCTGCAGGGAATAGCTGAGGGCACATCTTCCCCTGAGCTCAGAGGGTGGGGATTCCATCCTACAGCCCTGATCCATGGGGTTCTGTGGTCAGAGCAGCACCCAGCTGGTGTCCATCATCCTGAGGCACACAGGAATTCCTTCTGCTGTTCCTGCACCTGCCCTGCACCTCTGGGGGGCCCAGGTGTGCTTGTCCTCCAGGAACAGCCCTTCCATGGCCATACAGGCAAAGGGGGTGGCCTGTGTGTGTTTTTGTTGATGCCTCAGGTTTAGCTTTTTTATGTTTTAGATTCTGTGCTGCTTTAATGTCTGAATTTGGGCTTCATGTTAGGGGATGGTGAGCTCTCTGCACAGAGCAGGGAGACAGAACAATTCCTGCTCTAGCTGGGCACCAAGCTAGATCCAAATCTCAGCCCCAAGAGCACAAACAGTGGTGGAATGAAGAGAGAAAACAAGAAGGATGGGACTTCATGGGCTAAAGCTGTAATTAACAATTAACTCCAGTATGCAAACGAACCAGAACTTATAAAAGTGAGAAACCCTGTGACCTGTGGTCCATTTTGGTTCATCTTGGGTGTAGCCCTGGCTGGGCTCTTGTGCTGCCCAAGGTGGATCCATTGAGGCCTTCCAATAAATCCCTGCTTTATTCTTTGGCTCTGTCTAGTCCCAGTTCTAGCTCAGCCTTCTTGAGACATCAGTATGGACAGAGAAGTTGTCCAGCCCCAGCTTCCCCCACTCCTCTGTTCTGATGGAGCTCAGCACCCTCGTGGCACTGAGGGTCCCTCCCTGCCCAGGCCTCATCAGCCTGTGCCCAAACATCAACGCTGCCAACCCCACAGCAGAGGTAATGGCCTTGTAGTCATGGCAAACATGGAGAATGCAGCCTCAAACCCAGAATTTATCAGGGTATTAGGGCTGTAAGCTGATGGCCGTTCCTGGCTGGTGACATCCATCACTACCATCAGCAGTTAGTTTTGTAGAGGGAGATCTGTGTAATAGAAGTTAACTGAGAATAAAATAGCTTGGGGAAGGTTACTAAAAACACAAAGCAAAGGCACAGCCAAAGAGGTTAAACAAATACTGGGCACGTGGTGTTTGTGTTCACAGTGAGCACCCAACACCAGTGAAAAGTTACCCTGGAAAGAGGAAAAAA
The DNA here is from genome assembly GCA_013400635.1 of Hypocryptadius cinnamomeus. Lineage (NCBI taxonomy): Eukaryota > Metazoa > Chordata > Aves > Passeriformes > Zosteropidae > Hypocryptadius > Hypocryptadius cinnamomeus. Next base: position 29,429 of record VYZP01037688.1, on the reverse strand, counting down.
CCCCACCTCCAAACCTCCCCAGAGAGCTCCTAAGGACAAGGGAAAGGAATTATTATTCTCCTCTTTATTTGCAAGTAAATTAATACAAAACTTTCAGTCATTTGCTAATAACCTACAAATCTTGTGATAGTTTTTTCCAAGCCTGTCAGAGCTGGGACATCTGCCAGGGACAGCACAGGGTCAGCACATGATGGAGTGTGAGGCGAAAGGGGTGAGAAGATGGCCTGAAGCAGAAAAGTGAATTCCTGCTGTCTGTGCTCTCTGCAAAATTGGAGACTTCTGTCTTAAATTGTATTTTATCTTTTCAAATAGAGGGAGCTGGAGAGAAGCTGTACCTGAACTTGCAGTGTTAGTAAAATCTATTTCAGAGCAAACCCCTGAAGTGAACAGTGAGGAATCATTGGGAGCAGATGGTCTTCACTCCACATTTCTTGAGGAGCTGAAGTGTGAAATCCTGAGTTCCCAAGAGTGCTGTGTAACCTAGCACCTAAATCAGCAGACTGAAAAAAAATCAGACTAAGGAGATTTGGTCAGTGTGATTTGAGGGTTTTAGAAGCCTTTTGGGGGAGATCTGGGAAAATGTGGGTGAGTTAATGTGATGTCTGGACCTGTTAAAATGACAAAAAATTAAAATACAGTGTTGGTAGATGATTGAATCCATCCATGTGTATTTTGTGTGGAAAAAGCCACACTCTGCTATGGAGAACCTTTTGCAGGATGTTGTTGCCCTTCCTTCCCCAGGGCCCTTCTGACAGTGTCACTCACTAAGAGCCTCAAACACTGGTGCTGGGAATCAGAGTGAATTCCCTCCTGCAGGAAAAAGGGAATGAATTCATTGTTTCATAGGAAATTAGAGGGGGAATGAGGTGTTGTTTTTATCTGTGGAGCTGAGTCTGCACTGCTGAGTGTGGAAAAGGAGATTTGGGGTGGTCTGAGTTCATTGGGGTTGTGGAAACAGATGGTGCTGGGTGAAGAACTTTGGGAACACCTTGTGATGTAAGGAACATCCAGGTGATGAAATGGCACTGGAGTTCAATGGATTCCACAGGGAAATGCAGCTCTGCCAGTTTCTGTAATATAGCCATGGTCTCTGACCTGGGGCTTGGCATGGCCCTGAAATACTGAAGTTGGAAGATGCAGGTCTTTGGAAAATGCAAGATCTTAAAAACAAAGTGAAATAGTAGGAATTGTTAGGAAAGGAATAGGCACCTGAGCAGAAAAATCATTATGGGACTGTCTAAATCTGTGCTGGCCCTGGATGTCAAATGGGGCAAGCAGTTCTTGTTCCCTCCTCTCTGAAACACAGCAAAGCTCTTGGGTGTAGTAAAGCCAGGGCAGGTGTGGGGTGTACCAGGGATCATGGAGGAGGTGTGGGGTGTATTTGGGATCATGGAGGAGGTGTGGGGTGTACCAGGGATCATGGAGGAGGTGTGGGGTGTACCAGGGATCATGGAGGAGGTGTAGGGTGTACCAGGGATCATGGAGGAGGTGTGGGATGTGTCAGGGATCATGGAGGAGGTGTGGGGTGTACCAGGGATCATGGAGGAGGTGTGGGATGTGTCAGGGATCATGGAGGAGGTGTAGGGTGTATTGGGGATCATGGAGGAGGTGTAGGGTGTAACAGGGATCATGGAGGAGCTGAAAGGTGTAACAGGGATCATGGAGTGGTTTGGGTGGGAAGAGACCTTAAAGCTGATCCAGTTCCACCCCCTGCCAGGGGACACCTGCCACTATCCCAGGGTGCTCAGGGCTGTGTCCAAACCAGTTCTGTTCTGTAAATCTTGGGTGCTTTGTGGGGAGAAGGATGGAAAGCAGTGCTTGTTTCTCTTCATTGGCCAGAACCAAGAGACATCCCATGGTCGACTGACTCCAAAACACACAAAAGTTGGTACATATTCCCTGGAGATGTCTCCCTGTGAGCTTTAGGGCTGCTGAAGGCTCACCTGGTGCCAGAAAGCAGCTTTTTAAAGGCAAAATCTAACCAGGAGCAGAAAACACAAAGGTACCTCCTGTTTCTGAGGGAATCACTCAGCCAGGGGTTGCTCCATGCTGCTAGAATATCCAGACATATTTTGCTTTTCTGCTTTTCTTCTGTTCCCTCCTGGACACCTGGCCTTGGCTGCCAAGTGGCACCATGTCCCCTTTGTGTGTTGGTGTCCCTGGACATGTCCTGCTCACAAGGAGCCCTGAGGGTGGATTTGGGGGCTGAGGCACAGTGGGCAGCACACCTGCAGCAGGTGCCCCTTGGCTCCGCGGCTCAGCAGGGCAGTCAGGAGGGACATTGCTCCCACTGGATCTGTGCACAAAGGGTTAAGGGGAGCAGGGAATGCTGGGCCAGCCTTGCCAGAGGTTTCTTGCCAAGGTGCAGTCGGTGTCTGAATGGGGCTGTGGCTGATAAGGCAAGTGAAAACCCCAGACAGAAAAATCCCGCTCATGTACAGGATGCTCCCAGAGCTCGCTGCGTGTCTGTGCACCCAGAGAGCTTCCCAGGCAATTCCAGGTGTGGATCCATGTCCAGAGCTCTGCCTGCCTGCAGTCCAAGTGCCAGGCTGGAGCCCACAGCTTTCCACAGGAGCCTTGCTGGAGATGGGGCTGCTGCACACGAGATCCTTTTCATGGCTGTGTTCAGGGAGTGTTGGATTTTCCTGCAGCTCGTGCTGGGAGGGAATCCCATTTCCATCCCAACATGCAGGAGTGAGCAATTAATTGCTGGGAGTATTATCTGAGGACAGGACAGGGATGGAGATGTTAGTCCTGTGTCATTCCTCCTGCACAGGAATGGTACACACATATAGATCTATATCTATCTCTATATGCACACTAATTTCCTTCTGCAGCACTGAGCATTTCTTTGGTAAGCTCCTGTTTGAAGTGTCCAGTTCCATGGCTGCATAATCCTGCCTTTGCTCAAATAACTGATTCCAGCTCTTCCATTTTTCTTTTGGAGCTAATTTTCTGAGTCATTGATCATTTACATTGCTCTCTTGTAAATCAGAGTTGATGTTTTCCTTCGAGTGTGGGGGGTTGGGGTGCGTTGGGTGGAGGGAGGGGAGGGAGCTGCTGCCAGCCTCCACATGGGCACTTCTTCCTTCCCACTGTGATGCTGGGGCTCATGTCCACTTTGTGAGAGCATCCTTGTTTCTCAGGCCTTTTTCTGTGAGCTTTAGTGCTATTACTTCTACTCCATAAATCTACAACATATTATTTCTGTCTAAAACAACTCCACGTGTGTTGAACTACAGTATGAGGTTTTTTTACTCTCTAATTGATCAATATAATTATACTTTCTGTTTGTTCTGTACTATTCATGTTTACCTGGTTTCTTGGTTGTTGTCCTAGCATTGAATATTGGATTTTAGTTTCTGCCCCTGGAATGTTTATTTAGGGGCTGCTCTCTGAAGCGTGGATCATATTTAGCAATTTCTGAATGAAAGCTTTTCACTGCAAATGTAAAATAATTGTTTTAATTCATCCCTGCCCTTCTGCCTCCACTGGAGCCAGCTCTCTCTCCATGGAGCTGGGGTTTGGCATTTGCCAAGGAAACTGTAAAGCTCTGAACAGTCCAAAGGAGCAAAACATGGGCCATCAAATGCTCATTTGGGCTGTTCCAGGTGCTGAGCAGAGGTTAACGAGGTCATTGGAGCAGGCAAAGCTGGCCCCCTCTGCTTTGGCTGTGGAAGAAGAGGGAAAGATTCCCACCAGTCAGGAAGCCACAGGCACCACTTCTCCCTAGGGACATTGGCTTGAATTTTCTAAAATATATCTATAAAAAAGCCATTTATTGCATTAGAGAGTGACACTGCCACCGAAACTGTTCATAAACTGCAACTCTGGTTTTGCTGCAAAAAAATTTGCTGTAGTAGTTTCCATTTTTATAACCTTTTTGTGTCTTGGTATGCTGATTTTTGTACATTAATTTGACACTTTTCTGTATTTCTCTAGAGGAACCCTTTTTGTCGGCTTGTGTTTGCTTTGCAAATTTTGTACCTGCATATTAAGTGTGTTTTAAGGACATCACAGCCGTGCTCAGGGATTGGGAAGAATTTTTTAGTTTTGGGGTTTAAATACCTTTTTTTCCCCAAGTATTACCCATATACTTCTGCTGTTTTTTAAGGAAGAATGTTATGACTCCCCATTTTCATTTAAAGTGTAAATTCCTTTTTTTTTTTTTCAGGATGCATTTGAAGAAAATCAGCTAACTTGTATACAACTAACTGATGGAATTAAAAGATAATAATCAAAAAATTCTGCTTTCAAACATCAGTTGAAACATTTTTTCTATGTTTTGGGGGAGGGACTGGAGGGGATGGATTAACTGGGTGATGGTCATGTTACAGTTTGATCCTTCTTAGAAACTAAATTGCAGTTGTGAAAATTGCATTTAACTTTATAATGATTCTAATAGGATTTGGAGCATATCCTAATGGAATAGGTTGTTATCCCTGGAGGAGGAAATAAAATCCCTGTGGACCATTTCAGGCTGCTATGAAATGGGCTTTATGGTAAAATGTCCATTTTAAATACTGCTGGTAATCCAGATTTGTAACTGAAATACAAGCTAGGCATTGTGCCCCCAGCATCCCAGAGAAATGGGCTATGGGTGGAAGTGGCCAGGAATGCTGGAGTCAGGAGTGTTTGAGATACACCGGGAAAATAAGTTTGTGTTTGTGCTCTTTGGGCTGTGGGGAAGCTTCTGGAATGAGCAGATGCTTTTGTAAGGGGTGCCTGGAGATGCACTCCATGTCTGCTTGGTCATGGACAAAGTGTGGGAGGAAAGGGATGGGCAGAAGTGGCAGGAGCTGGGCTTTCATTGGCTGACCTTGGAAAACACACTCCTCGATCCTCTAGGGATCGAGGGCCCCTGGAGGTGGCTGAGAAGCAGGAATGGTGCTTCAGTGTTGTCCTGGACATTTCCAGTTTGGAAATTCAGCCATAGGCTGTTACTGGAGTTCCAGCACTGCTGCAGAAATAGTCCTGGAAGTGTTCCTGTCCCTGAAGTGCCCAAAGCCAGGTGGGATGGGGCTTGGAGCACCGTGGTCCAGTGGAAGGTGTCCGTGCCCATGGCAGGGGTGACACTGGATGGGCTTTGAGTTCCCTTCCAACCCAAACCAGTCAAGGATTCTGTACTTGGGAGTGTTTGGAACCACTGGTCAGTCCTGTTCATTGTGGGTTTGTTGGATGCTGTGCTTGGACCAACAGCTGATTTATTAATGCTTTTCAGAAGGAGAATAGGTTTTTTAAAATGATCTTTACAAGCTGTGTGTCCAAAGGAGACCATTGCTGTGCTCTTCATGTACAGCACAGCTACAGACCACTGGAATTCATTTCCATTTCCTTCTGATCACCTGTACATGTGGAATGGGATCCATGTCCTGTTTCCTCATCCCCTTGGGTGCAATTCCTGCTACATGTGTGGAGTTCCTCAACTCGTCCCATCCTTTTAGAGTTATTGGCTTAAAAACGCATCTTATTTTTCAAATTTTTCACCTTGATTGGGATGTAGCTTAGGAGTTTGAATCAACTGCTGATGTAGGTTGGATTGGGTTTTTTTCTTAATCTTTTGATCATTGTTGTGATCAAAATATTTTCTTCAATCTCCAGAAGGGTGGCAGGGCTCCCTGGGGGGTGTGAAATTCTGTTCAAGCATTTTGCCTTTTCAGGAGTTGTTCTGTGCTGACACGAAGAGGGGGCTGAACTGCCAAGTTGTCTTTGAAGTTTAATTGTGTGTTTGGCAACAGAGCACACGATCTTCCCTTATAAATCTGGTTTTCTGTGGTAATTGGCTCGTTTGCTCACTGGTTATCAATTGAACTTCTCTACCACAAACATCTGTACTTGCATTGTGTTAATGCTAAACACTGACGTGGTTAAACCAGAAGAGTGTGTTTGGAAAGGATTTATTCATTCATTAACTGGGAAGTAATTGATAAAGTGAGCACTCCTCGTGTTATTATCCCTTTGTGAGCAGCTTGGCATTTGCTCCATGAGCCAGAAAAGCAAAGTCACTTTGAAAAAAGAGGGTGTTTCAAATTCTTAATCTCCTAAATCAAAAGTAATTGAGAGTGGTAGGAGAGTATCTACTTCAACTTCCACTTTTGTGTCAAGAAAATCCTGCCTCTTATGATTCAAAATTAATGCCTCTTTCTGGATGATGTCCCAAATCGGAGCAATATCAGTTGCCAAAGATATTTGAGTTCTTTCCAAATGTCTTCATTACAAGTTAAATATTAGTGGAGAACACAGAGTCAGAACTTTCCTGTGGTACAGTTTGGGCATTCAGTTCTTCTCTGGGAGGGTGGGCAGGCCCTGGCACAGGGTGCCCAGAGCAGCTGTGGCTGCCCCTGCATCCCTGGCAGTGCCCAAGGCACTGGACAGGGCTTGGAGCAGCCTGGGACAGTGGAAGGTGTCCCTGCCCATGGCTGGGGTAGGATGAAATGATCTTCAAGGAACTGTCCAGCCCAAACCAGGCTGGGATTCCATGATGAGTTTGTCACCTAAGATTTTGTGCTTTTGGCAGTCACTGGTACTGGCTTGTGTCTCTTTGTGTTCCTCTGACAAGATTAGTACGTGGCTAAGGAATTCAAACTCACCTGTAATGAATGTTTTGGAAATGGAAGCATTGTACATTCGTGTAAAAACAACTTTTCCAATTCTTGTATTCCCTTTTTTGAACTCTGCGAGCACTGCAGGAATCGATGGTGCGTGTGAATACAGCCGGAGACAGAGATGGAAGGGAAATGAGAACATCAGCTATTGATCAGGCAGGCTGAACAAAATGAGGCATTAGTTAAAAAGGGCTAACGATGAGCAGGCAATGATTGTCCCAGGCTGGCAGGGGATGATGCATGTGGGAAGGCAGAGGCAGAGTGATGGCTTGGTGAGGGATTTGCTGCAGTGCTGCCGTGGTATTTATGCCATTTTTCAAGGCACTGCTGAGACACGGCTGAAATTCCATGTAAATGATTGAAACTCCACAGGCTCCTATTGTTTTTGTGGGGACCCTCATGGCAGGAAGGAATGATGAATCTGACTCCATGTTCTCAGAAGGCTAATTTATTATTTCATGATACTATATTATATTAAAGAATGCTATACTATACTAAAGAATACAGAAAGGATACTTACAGAATGCTAAAAAGATAATAATGAAAACTCGTGACTCTCTCCAGAGTCCTGACACAGCTTGGCACTGATTGGCCAAAGAGTCAAAATAATTCACACCAGAATCCAATGAAACAATCACCTGTGGGTAAACAATCCCCAACCACATTCCAAAGGAGCAAAACACAGGAGAAGCAAATGAGATAAGAATTGTTTTCCTTTTTCTCAGAGGCTTCTCAGCTTCCCAGGAGAAAATCCTGGGTGAAGGGATTTTCCAGAGAATGTGAATGTGACAGGCTCTGGAGATGGATTCAGGCTGGAGCACATCCAGGGGGTTGTGAGGAATTGTCACAGCTGAGCAGAGCAAACACGACTGGTTGAGCCACCCAAAATAAGGCTGGGGTAGGGGAAGGGAGGGAGCAGAGGCACAGCTTGTAATAAATAACAGTGCTGAGGATAAATACCAGGGAGGAATAAAAATAATTTTCATAGAGAATAAATTACAGCAATTTGGTGGCAAATAAATTCAGAAGAGAGTTTTCAGATGTCAGAGTTGTGTGTGGTGGTAGCAGCCATCAGAGAGTAAGCACAGAAATATCTGAACCTTTTTAAGGTGGAATTTATGGTGTGTTTGGTAAATTAGTGGGGAGCTGGTATGAAAGGGATATCTGAATGCACAGGCAGCTGGGCTTGGCCCCATCCAGCTTTTTGCTCCTGTGTGAGAGTTTGAGCAGTGAATGTACAGCTTTGTGTAGGTTTGCACCCTTACCTGAGAGGTAAACCACCTTCTTACTCTAAAGTATTTCCATTTATTAATGTTCCCTTTATTCATTTATAATCCAAAACATATGGGGGGTTGGGTTTAAAAACAGCTCGCCACCAGCTGTTTTTAAAAGGATTAAATCCACCTACAAACCTTTGGGATCATTTCAGAGGAAACATGACCTAGGATTCCTTATCCACAGCACCAAATAAACCCCATTGAGAGGCCAAGTGTGTAAATTGTTTGTCTAAACCCCGTGGCCCTTCCATATTGACTTTCTTTGCTAAATATTAAAGGGCAAAAGGCTGCTTTGGGCTTTCCTGGAACTCCAACAATCCCAGCTGCCAACACAAGTAAGAGAATTGCCCTGTGCTGGGAGCACAGTAAACACAAATAAACGGGTGGGTGTTCTCCAAAGAGGATACTCAAGGAGTCAGTGCCTGCAGGGCTTGGTGCTGCTGAGCCAGATGAGTGCAGAGGCCCTGGATGCAGCTGGAGGCTCCTGTGGGAGAAACTGTGACATGTCTGTGCACTGGTCACTTGGGGCTGGTGTCCCCAAAAAATCTGTGTCTCAGAGTTTGTGTGATTTTAAATATATTTGATGGAATTAATCTCGCTCTGGGGACTTAAGGACATACAGGAGGCAGCCAAGACCCAGAGTAACACCTTTGGTGCATGTTGTAAGTGAAGAACTTCTGTTCTTGATAGAATTTATGTTCAAAGCTTGTGCTCTGCTGTGTTATCAATACACAGCTCCCCTCCTGTACATCCATGAAATGTCATCACTGTGGTATAAAGGCATCTGGCTGCTCATGGACATCCTGTTTCCTTGGCTTCCACAGGCCAGAGAAGAAACTCCTGGGCTCAGTGCAGCAGTCTCTGTTTGATAACCTCAATTCCTTCACAGGTACACGAGGCCACGGTGTCCTGGGAAAGTTTCATCTCAGTTTTGTGTCCATTCGTTTTTAAAAGTACTTTTTGATATAATTGCAGCTTTTGTTTTCCTATTGACTTGAAGCCCCTGAGGTTTAACTTTGCAGTTCATACACCTCAGTTCCATTTCTTTGATGTAGTCTCAGGAGGTCATTCCCAATTGGCTGGATCCTGTTGGAACCCTGGATGTTGAGAATTTTAAACTTTCGGTGCTTTAAGGCACAGATCCTCAAAACAGCACTACATTTGACCTGAAACTGTGGAGAAAACTTTAAAAATTGATTGATAGCACTGAGATTACAGGTGTGTAGTTGGTTAGAAGTGTGTAATATCACAGGGTGGAAAACTTATAGTTTGGAGATTTAGAATACAGAAATAAATATGAAGCAAGATAGAAGTTTTAAGGCAGAAGCAAGTTATTCTTTACCTTCTTCTTCCTGGGTTTGGATGATGTTTTGTAATTGGACAGAAAATGCACACTGCAAGCTTCGAGGGATCAGTTATTGGGTTAAAAGGGAAAATAATCTAGGTGTCATTTATTAATTGGGTAGTTTAGTCTTAAAAGACCTTGTAACAAGAGATAGTTAACCATTTTGTGCCTTGCTAATGAAATGCTGCAAAACTCATAGTTGTGAGGCTGTTTCACTGATAAGAAATAATAAACACCCGAGTCCAAACATGAAACTACCATCTCAAATACCTTCAATCCCAACCTCAAGAACCCACAGGATCCCAGGATGGTTTGGGTTAGAGGGGGCCTTAGAGATCATGTCATTCCCAGCCCTCTCCTGTGGGCAGTGACACCTTCCACTGGACCAGGCTGGCCCACAGGTGACTCTAGAAGAACTGCCAGCTTGTGTGGGTGTCTGTCAAAGCTGAGCTGCAAATTCCTGCTGCCTTTGCTGCCACTCGTGCCCAAGTGCCCAGTCCATGTGTCGGTGTCGAGCTGGCTGTGTGTGAGACTGTCAGATCTCTTTCTCTGGCTCTAACATCGTATTCTTGTCTTTGTTCCTTCCACCCTGAAGTTCCCCCCACGTTCCTGAGGCGCCCTGCGAACATCTACGCCCACGAGTCCATGGACATCGTGTTTGAGTGCGAGGTGACCGGGAAGCCAACGCCGACCGTCAAGTGGGTCAAGAACGGGGACGTGGTGATCCCCAGTGACTACTTCAAAATCGTGGTGAGTGCACCGGCCATCCTGCACGGTTTTGGCCTGTCAGTTCTCCACAGTCATGGAAATTGGGTTCTTGTGTAGAACCTGCTTTTGTCCTGTTGGTGTTGGATATCGCTGGCCGGGGGCTGTGTACAAATCATAAACGGGACGGGACTGCTGGGAACGTGCCTTGAGCTGTTTTGTTTTCCAGTATCAGTCTCATCACATGGTTATGACAATGGGAAGATGCCATTAGCTCATATCCCAGGCAGCAGACTAAGAACTTAATGTTACAACTCACTTTATAAGTTTTTTGGCCAATCACACAAAGCAAAAGCATATTGACAGTAGTTCTACCCACCCACTATAAGCACACATACCTTTGGTTAAACAATGCTTGCTTATTTCAAATACAATACCTGCTTGTAAGCCTTTAAACACAATGCACAGAGCTCCATTATTAAGCTTAGAACTTCCTCATATCTTGCTAGATAGACTTTTCTGCAGTTTAGGGAGTTATTATAGACAAGTGTTAATACACAGACCATTGTTCCATTTGTCCTTACTTTTCTACTTCTTACATAATTTTTCTTACATAATTTTTCTGTTGACCTATCTCATGGCTACTGCTTAGCTCTAATCACAGTTCTGCTGTCTCTGAGGCCTGCCTTTTGCAGCTTTCCCAAAACCCTCTGATTTTATGGATTCCCACACTTTGGGACCTGGAAGCGTTTCTTGAATCCCTTTAATGTACATTGCTCATGTTGTAAGAGTTGATGTCTTTATAGCTTGGATTTTCCAGGAGACTCGGGCACACAGGGTGGCAAAATGCACTGTCATGAGCTCACCATGACCACTGGCTGTGTGTGCTGCAGTCTGTGCCCCATAAACATTCCAGTTCCTAGCAGGAGCTGAATAGAAATGTAACTGAGCTGTGGATGGTGAGTTTGGCACAGGGGTGCTTGTACAGGGAGATTTCAGATGCAGTGAAAGGCATTATTGAGACAGTTGAGAAATGAGTGGCTGTGTAATTGGGTGTACCTGGCTTGTAGGGCTGTGAGGTTCAGTCAGGGTCCAAAATACCACCAGAACAGCTGGGGAAACATTAGGATTTGCCAGTGCTGTGTGATGCTAGAAAATGATAGCATTAATGAGAGCTTCTGCTGCTTTTTGAGCTGCTGGAACATGAGGATTCAGGGCAAGGGAGGTGAGATCTGGGAGCTCCAAACACACTTTTCCCAGGTGCTGTCAGAAGTTTCTCCTGCCATGGTAACATGCCATGCTGACACCATTGTTTTGGCAATTGCAGCCCATTTCTAAATGTTGTTTTCTCCCTTTGCTCCTCAGAAAGAACATAACCTGCAAGTTTTGGGGCTTGTGAAGTCTGATGAAGGATTCTATCAGTGCATTGCAGAAAACGATGTTGGAAATGCACAGGCTGGAGCCCAGCTGATAATACTTGACCTTGGTAAGATAAACTGTGACAGCAGAGAGCCAAAAGTGGGGAGGGACCATTCCAAGGGACCTTTCCACATGGTGGGTTCTGTCAATAACTCAGCCAATAGAGCAGGGTGATTTTTTAAAAGTCACGTGGGTGATCCAGTGTTGTTTTCTGTACACTTAGTGAGGAGAACTGAAGGAATTCTACAGGATCCATCCTGTATTTTGAATAATATTTGGTGCCATAATAAAACACGGTCAGAAATGTTGCATGCTGAAGTTTACAAGCAATAGCAGAATAGTGAAAATGAAAACAGTCACTAAAATCACAAACCTGGAAAAGAAGCACTTATGGAGCACACCCCAAATCACCCCAAATATTTTATATCAAAGTCATTCCAGAGTCAGAAGCCTTTTCTGCTATTAGTGTGAAAAATAGTGAGCTTTGTCATTCCTGCAAACTGCAGCTAGCTGCACATCTGGTGGTTTACAGCTGCAGTTTAAGGTAAATATTTGTCCCTGTGCTCCAATCAGTGGAACTCCTGCCAGTACTCCCTATAAAGTGCCCTGCATTGCATGGCTGAGGTGGCAAAGCAGAACAATTGGTGTTATGATTAAAGACCCCAAAAGAGAGGTACTGCAAATGTCATCACTAAGGCATCAGGTTGTTGCTCTTTCAGGTCACAGAGTTCTGAAAAATAATTTCTAAGAGCCCAAGGAAGAAAACCCCAGAGGATGAGGGGAGACAAGTCAGACAAGAAAATACTAAAACTATACCAAGGGGGGCTTTGTGTTGTCTTTTTGGAGGGGGATTGTTTTAAATGCTAATTTCTTTCTTATTTGGATGGGGAGGATTTAGGAGGAACAGTCTTAACCATGGCTGGAGGTTTGATGGAACTTCACACCTTGAACAGCTATCCCTGTCTTTGGTGTCCAGTGTGCAGAGAGTAAACTTAGCAATGAGCCATAAAGAGAGATTTCCTGTTTGTTTTCCAGGTGTTTTGTAGGGTAGCTGTGCACTTGCTGCTCCCTCTGAATTGCTCTTTGGATCTGGGTGTGTTTCACTGCTGGCTGAAGAGCCACAGGTACTCCCCACAATGATCTGGGGAGTGCAGGGTGCTCTCTCCTGGGGTCAGGAGCTTTCATGCCATGGAGCAGTGTCAGGAGTCTGATCCAGCACTGCCCTGCTGTCATCAGATTGCCAGAAGAATTATTAAAAGGAATTTAATTTCTGCTCTGTGCATTAATCACCTGAGTGGTTTGCAGCCCCTTCCAGCACAAGTATAATTTCATATTCTCCACATTTAAAACACTGAATAATGGATGGCCTTGGCTTTGGGAGCCCTGCCCAAGCCTGTGCTTGCACCCAGCTCCCAGCAGTGGTTTCTAAATGACTCTCACTGTTGTTATTGGAGTTCCTGTGGTCTCACTGCTCTGCCTTTCCCTCCCCTGCTGTTTGTCCAGTGGTTTCTCCTTCCTGCTCTGCTCCAGCACCTCATCCTGCTGTCCTCAAGGACTTTGCTCATAATGTCCTTTCTCTTTTGCATGCTGCCAGAGGATTTGGGTTGCAGTGGTGGAGTCTCACTGGGGGTGTAGAGACACACCCGAGGCCGTGTCCCTGGAACTCTGGGGCCATTGAGATGCTGTTCTCCAGCAGTGGGACACCCCTGGAACACATCTGAGTGGAACTGTGCTGTGCAGGGGGCTGTGATGGGCAGTGCCATGAGGACTCAGTGTGACATGTAAAAACTGGCAATTCACAGGTGGAGGAAATACAGATATTGGTGTTTAAAATACCTTCTCTCAATCCATGAGCAGTGGAGAAGGAAACTGTTCTGGGAAAGAGGGAGAAGGTATCACATGCAGTAGTGGCAGCTGGCTTGGTGTGAAAATTCAAACTCCTAATTTGAGCAAAAACTATTCTGAACATTTCAATCATTAATTCAGAAAACTTTTTTTTTAAAATTATTTCATAGCTGCTGATGAGAAATGCCAACTTTGCCAATTTGAAAAGTAACTTCAGTGAACAAAATGTTGATTAAGTGTTCATCAAAGTTCTTCCCAGTTAGCAGTGCTTCCCTTCCCGTGCTGTTCTGTTTTCTCCTTCCTACTGGAATTGGCAAACATCTGGCTATTTACAAACCATTTCTCATTAGCCCTTTTGCTTATCAAATTGATCTTGAATGAACTAAATGCAAATGAGAAAGTGGAAGCCCTGGGGAGTTTCTCAGGGAGGCCACGTGAGTTCTCTCATCCAAGTGAAGTCCCACATCTGTGCTTTGTGCTCCTAGAAAGGCAGTGTGAGTTTGAAATGCAGTGAGGGGAAAACATTCATCTGCTACAAAGGGAGGCTGTCTGTGTTTGGACACATTTCTGCCTTGGAGAGAGCAGGAATTTGGTGATTCACGTTCTGCACAGCCTGGGCACAGCCCCACAGAGCCCTGTATAAAGTCTGTCTGTGACTCTCATCTCCTGCAGTGAGCTTGATATAATCATGGATCAGACATAACGTTTTAGGCTGGGCTTTTTTGTGTTTGGGATGAGTTCTGGGTAGCTTTTAGTACATAGGAAAGTTATTTGTGGAAAATGTTAAAGCACAGAATTGAAAGGCTTCTTGAGTGGCTTTTTCTCTAAACTTTGATAATTCTGTTAATAAATTTAGAAAAGTTTGCACCTGGAAAGGGATTGCCCATACAGAATCCACAACCCTTGCTTTTTCAGGAATATATGAAAGAATCATGGTATTGAGAGCAGAGACTTTTAGGACAAGTGTTTGTAATTGAGAAGGTTGGAAGGACAGAAGAGGGAGGAAGATCTGGGTGAATGGTCTGAGTTAAATCCTCTTTATCCCTGTACTGAACATCAGGTGTAGAATTCTGCCAGGGACTTGAAAACCCTCTCATGTGCTTTCCAACCACTCTGGGATTTGAAGCTGTGTTCCTGTTTCAGATACTGGCCCTGGACACTCAGTGCCTTTCAGAATTTCACTGGAGTGGCTCTGCTGCCTGCTCTGCCTTTCAGGAAGAATTTGGGAACCCCCTAAAAAAGTTCCTCAATGACCTCATTGCTCTGCACTTGAACTTCTCAGTCTCAGTGCTTCTCTCTTTGCCTCCTTGACGAAGAGATGAGTGGTTTGATGTCCTGCAGATGCCCCCAGGAGGACTCCTGCCTGTCCCACAATCTCCATCATGCCTTGGGAATGCCTTCCTCAGCAACCTCAAATCTCTCCTCCCCCTTTTTTACACAAACCCAGCTAGCTTTACTTGCAATCCTCATTGCTCAGCCCCTGAATGTCCCAGTTATGGAGCAGATACACTGAATTACAGCAGAGCCATTCCTTGTCATCACTTTTACAGCTTTTTTGTGTGTGTGGGGTGAGACCCTCGGGGTAACAGAGGCATTTGGGGTTTCTTGGTGCTGTAACCCAGCCTTGTCCAGGGAATCTGGCCCTGCTCACGCTGCCATGTGGGGACTGGGAAAAGAACAGGTGGCAACAAGTAGGAGGAGGGAGGCAGATGGTTCCCTGTCACCATGTGTGAAAGGCATTGACGAGTACTCAGGCACCGGGGAAAAACAGGAGTGATGCCTGAACACTGTGGAAAGCAGGGTTTGGACTGTAAACAAATATGCTGTGCTGTGGGAGAACAATTTCAAACCATCCTTTCAGATGCACTGTGTCACCTTCATAACTGAAGGGGGGTGCTTTGTGGGGCTCTTGTACTTTTATACTACAAAATTGGGTTTTTTCACTATATTGTGAATTGTGCAGGAGTGAGATCTCAGAGCGAATGAGTTGGATATGGTGCTGTAGGAGCCATGTCAGGATTGTTTGTAATGGAACTATCCATTTCTTTAAACTCAGTTTTTTCATGAAAAAAGGTCTCTGTCCTAGCAAGGGTATCCTGCTAGGATTAGAATTAATCCTGTGATTAATTATTCCCAGCATGGGAAGCAGGGAGGAGGAATTACAAATCTGTGTGTAGTTGTAGAGCTGTGAGGCTTTGGGATCACAGAGACATCTGGGGATGGCTCTATGGGATGGGTGCAGGTTCTTCAGGGAGGAGGGGCAGGGAAGCAGGGAACTGGGTCACCCTCAAAGGCTGATTCCAGTGCTTCCTCACTTTGGAGAGGGCGATGAGGCAGCCAGGAGCACTGGCACAGGGATCAGTGGATGGAAGGACAGCAGTGTGTGTCTGCTGGACACTGGGTCCTGCAGGGCAGGGGGGAGATGGAGCTTTTAGACACAGCCCTGGTGCTCCTGTGGGGTTTGGGCCATGTGGGGTGCTGGGTGGCAGCTCTGTGTGACACATGGAGTTTCCAGAGTAGGCTGGAATTCGTTGCCTGTGTCTGGCTGGTGAGTAGAGCTGAGAATTCCAGCCTTCAGCTTCCAGACAGGAGGCTTTGGCTTGTTTGGGATATTTTTGGTAGGTTTCCATAGGAGACTGTGTTAACAAGAGGCAAACCATTTGATCCTGAAGGACCAAAGCACAGCGGTGGTTTGCTCCACAGGGCAGGGGTTGAGTGTGTGTGTCCAGGAGACCAGGAGGGATAAAGAAGGAGCTGCCAACTGGGCTCCAACACAAAGTGAAAGCCCAGGGAATCTGGAATCAAAGGCAGAAAATTGCCTGGAAGTGCAGGGACGTAGGAAAGACAAAGCTCAGCTGGAGCTGGAACCTTTTCAGGGAAGGTTATGGAGCAAATCCCCCTGGTGGCCAAGTTCTGGGTACATGAGAGGGATGATGATTGGGAACATCAGCGTGGATTTGCCAAAGACAGACTGTGCCCAGCTGTTCCCATGGCCTTCTGAGATGAAATGGTTGGGCCAGTGGTTGAGAGGAGAGAAGCAGATTTCGTTTGCTTTGCCTTTAGCCAGGCCTTTGGTGCTGTCTCCGAAGGTATCCCTGAAGCTAAACTGGGGAAATCCAGACTGGATGATGGGATGTGTGGAGAACCATGGAAATTGGGAGCATGTGATGTACTGGATGTGCTGAGTTTGATTCATGCTGGACCCCCTGTTGCTGCTCAGGCAGGGATGGGCAGGTGGGGGGGACAGGGAAAAGCTGCAAGCAAAGGAATTTCTGGTCAGAGAAAGCAGCTGCACAGGGAGGGAGCTGCAGTCCAACAGGCTGCCCAGGGAGGTCTGGGAATCTCTTGCTCTCAGGAGATACTCAGGGCACACCTGGACAAGGCCTTGAGCAGCCTGGTTGAAGGTGACCCTGCTCAGGCTGGGGTTCAGGTGAGCCCCCAGACCTGTTCTGTGCTCCTGACACGCTGTGAGGCAGGGGTGGGGATGGACCCTCTTGGTGTTGGTGCTCTGCGTGGAATGGCCAGATCTGACAATTCCATGGGATGTGTTTCCTGCTGATCTCCCTGGGAGAAGCACCAGTGCTGGTGTTGATGGCAGTCTGACATCACAAACCTTGTTTGAGTAAAGTCTGACACCACTGCATGGTCTCAGTGCCTCTGCTCAGTCACATTCTGTGATCCTAATTTGGAGGGAGGTTTAAAGACATCATTTATTGCCCTAAACAGTGCTTTATTTAAGCAATTGAGTTCTGTCCAGGCCTGTTACTGCATAAACAATTCCATTTAGTGTTGGAACCTCTCTGCCAGGGTTTGGCCATGAGCTGTGTGCAGGCTTGGAGCACTGAAAGGAGCTGGGTGGGCTGGGGGCTTCTCTGAGCCCCACAAAGGTGGAGAACATCAGGAATCTGATCCAAGCTTCCCAAAGGCAGCACATTTCAGTTAAGATTGTGTTGAAAGTCTGTCATTTCTGCACTACAGATGGTACTGGACTGTTTGAAGTCACTTCAGGCCGACTTGGAGATTCCCATTCCTCACACAGAGGCCATTTCAGCTCCCCTGACCTGACTGAAAAGGTTCTTAGCTATAGCTGGATTTTAAAGGCAATGTCAAAAGCCTCATTTCAGTCAGGATAGATGAAATACTCTGTGTTTTCCATAACTGTAAGCTTTATTATGCTGTTTTAGGAGGCAAATAGAAGTTCTTGTTGACAAGTTTTGGCTCCTGCTGAAAGAAATGCAAAAGTTGGCACTAACAGGGCAACTGTGCTCTGCTTTGAAAAACTCAGAGACACATTTGGGTATTTGCCATGTGTAAAAAATCCCATAAATAGGCCTTGCCTGGTTCAAGCCCTGAGGCAGACTCCTCTCTTGTCACCTCAGGACCTATTTTGGATGATTTCATAGATATCAAATGTACCTTCTCAGGCTCTCTCTCTCATAGAGGTGATGCTTTAGAGCATTTTTTAGTTACATATTGTGAATGAAAACATTCTCAGTCCATGGAATTCTGGGGAGTTCTTGGAGACTACAGAAGTACTTGAAAAATCTGCAGGGTGTTGTGAATGAAATGCCAGAGCGAGATAAAAATATATTGTTCTTATCCAAACAATAAAGGAGGACTCTGGGTGTTCCTCTGCAGGGTCTCCTGTTTCTTCTCTCAGACAGAAATGTTCTCATGTTCTTTCTGCCTTCTCCAATTTTGCATGTCTTAGTGAAGGAAAAGGGGAAGAGGTCCCTGTGGTTTCCAGGAGTGGCTTTCAGTGTCCACCAGAGAAGAAATAGATGAAAATTGAGCAGAGAGGCTGCAAAGTCTTGCAGATCAAAATTCACATTTTCTGCCAAGAGGAAAAAGTACTGAAAGGAATGAAGTGTGAATTTTGGGGAAGTGGGAGATGATGATGGACCTGGGGTGGAACTGGATGTTCAAGCAGCACGAAGCAGCCCCTGGTTCTGGGAGGGCAGGTCTGGGCTGAGGGCTGGCTCTGCTGCACTGGGGACGTGGGGACATGGGGAAGAACCTCTGGTCTGGTGGAGTGGGAAGGTCTGAAAGTCAGAGAATGGAAAATCCAGTGGGTTGAGCATCATCAGAGCCGGGAGTAGCAGGGGAGCTTCCTCCCTGCTTCTGTCTGATCTCCACATTCCCCTGGGGGTTTCCACTCGCAGGATTAAAGTTTGTCCCCAAAAAGCTTTAAAAGCAGCACATGTCAAATTCCAAGCTGCACATGGGGAACATTCAAGAACTCCTGGCAGTGCTGGGACTCCACAGAGCTGAGAGCATTCCTGAAGTCCCTGCCTTCATCCCAGCCCTCCAGCATGCACCCAGCATCAGATGGATGGTGCAGGAACAGCTTGGAAGCCTCATTTGGAGAGCTGTGCTTCAGGAACATAAACAGCATCTGAAATCACAAACTGACTTCAAACATTCACAGCCAAAGCCAAACTCAGAGAATGTTTGGTACCGGTTGTGTACACTCCAGTGCTAATTTTCTGTAAACACAGCAGTGTGTGCTCCTCTTTAGTGCTGAAAGAGTGGGGGTTTTGGGTTTAATTTTGATTTTAATTTACATTACTTAGCTATTATTCCTCAGGGAAAGGCAGCATTTGTGTTTCTCATGGCTGCATATGTGTTCAAAATGGCCTGGGAGCTGTTTGAATTCAGTCAGTTCCATTTCTTGACTCAATTCCTGTTTAATAAATGATCTTTATTTATTCCCTCTTTATGGGTCCTGCTAATATATAGTCTTATTGAGAAGCAGAACTGATTAAACCACCCTAGATCCCAAACTTCTTGAACGTTTAACTTGATGAAATGGGAGCTAAGCAGTTCTCAGTAGCCTATTCATGTTTAAAGCTGGCACAGGCTTTGAATAAATTGCTCTAATTTAGATTAAATTAGGAATAGATTAATGTTTGCCAGTGTGCTGTGAATTGCAGGGAGGCAGAACAGCATTTATATTGTGCTTATTAGTTTTCATTTCTTGTTTTATGGCTGTATTTACAGTTGGCTTGGCAGAGAAGTGGGAACCTCCTGATGGAATTCATACAGGGTTGGGTGCCCTGACTTCAGTCTGGGCCCACAAATAAAGGGTTGTGGGGATGCTGCTTGTGCTTGGAAACACTGGCACCTTGAATTTTGGTTCTTTGGAACTTGAAGAAATTCCATGTCATGTTGGAAAAGGAGTGATAGGTAAGGAATGTTCAGTGGAGGCAGAGCAAGGGCCTGTAGGAGCAGAAACCTTCAGTGTTTTATGAGAAATACACAACACATGTTACTACAAGTTTGCTGTCCTCCACCTGTATTATTCCATATTTATTGTCCCACTGCAGAAGTGCAGTGAGGTGGGATGTGTATGGAAGGCTCTGAGTCCATTTTATCACTTCTGGCTAATCCTGAATTCCTGAGAGAGTTTCTCAGTCTTTAAAAGTCTCTTGGCCACCAGAAAGGCTGATTATTAACACCAAATACACCTCCCTCAACAGCACTGAAATCCACCCATTCCAGTTATGTTTATCCTCATATTTTACATGTTGCTGGCAGCTTGGCTGGGTGATGTCATGCCAGGAGTGCTTTTTCCTGGGAACAAAGCAGTGCTGATGGCTCCTCTGCCTGCCCCTGGCTCCTGCTTAGAGAGGAAAATACAAATAGTCAGGAGTGGATCACGAGGGCTGTTGTTTTGAGTGGCTTTGCTTTTTCCATCCCTGGATGAGTGGAAGGGCAGGATTAGCTGTGGCTTGACATCCGTCATGACTACCAAAGGCATTTCCTCTGCCTTTATTGCTCATATCCAGGGCTCTGAAGATTGACACGAGCACCCTTAATTTGTAATTGATCCCAAGCTCCTGTTGGAAAGGGAAAGATCAGATTTTGTCAGTCTCACACCAGCAGAGAGAACAAGCACATGGGCTTGGTCTTAATTGGTTGCTTATATTTCAGAGTTGCTAAAGTCTACAGGAATAGCAGAGACAGCAGAATGCCATTTGGAGAGAAGGGACAGGGTTGGTTTGCACTTGGGCTGAGTGGGTGACAGAACTGATGCTGATGAAGATCTGGAGCTGGAAGAAGCCCCTGGTCCTTACTGACAGGATAACATGCATGGGCTCATGGGGTTTATTCCCTAAGGAAATGCCATAAATCCCACAAAGAAATGTAATTTTTAGTAGTGTGTGTTCAGTATTGAAGCCAGCTGTAGAATGTCACTGTTCTCTCTGGAATAGAACAGACTGGAGTGAGGGATTGTTTTTTCCCTGGTTGTTTCCCCTCTCTTCTCCCCAAAAAGAAACTCATCATTGTGGATCCAGAGTCTTTAAAGGACAGATGGATTCTGTGTGATTTTCCTGGTCACACATCAGCACTGGAGGTGTTGAAGGAAAAGAAAGAGGGAGAAAAGTCATGCCTGGATCCAGGTCACAGCTGACTGGGGATGGACATTCCACCTTGGCCCTTCTTCAGCACCAATTTGCATTTATAAACTGCTCTCAAAACTTTTTTCTTGGGCATTTTTAACAGTGGTCAGTGACCACAGCAGATCCACATTTAAATGTTGCACCTCTTGCTGTAAACCCTATCATGTACTTCTGGAGAATAACCTTCAATTCTTGTGTGCTGGGAAGTGCACCCCAACTTCCCAAGCCTCTGTGCTGGGAAAAGCAGTTGTATTCTAAAAATACTCACAAGGTTCACTTTTTCTGTTAGAATTAGAAATATGAGGAAGCAAGTGAACAATACAGGTTTAAAAATAGAAAGAAGAAAAGTCTTAATTAAGAGTTTATAAGATTGCTAAATATCTTGATACTCCTCTAGCTCTATAAAAATGGGTGGGTGTGAGGTAGGCAGTAAGGAGCTGTGGCCTTTAGCAGAGAAATCCAGTGAAAATTAATAAAATATCCAGTACCACACCTGATAGTGCTGCTCTGTAGCTGGTTATAGACTAAAAGAGGAAAGGGGGGGTTGAGGGGATCTTCTCTCTCTTAAAAAATAGAAATTGTGTAGCTATAAACCTAAATGGAAGGAAAATAGAGTGTGGTAGATATGTGTAAGAAACAAGTAGTTAAATAAGCCATTAATAATTAGTTTAAAGAATTTTTTTAAAGAGCTTGGAGAAATAAGGACAATTTTGACAGCAAGCAGCTTGTTCAGCCTCATCTGCTGCAGCTCCAGTTTGGCAGAGCTGGTGCTGCCAAGTTGTTCCAAGTGGCAGCAGCTCCCAAGCAGAAGGAGAAGATGTCCCACTTGCAAGGTGCTTTTTGGAGAGAAGCAGCCATGTGTAGGGTAACACTGAGCTACAGCCCTTGTGCCCCTGCATTGTCCCAGACAGGGACAGGGGTGGCTTGTCCAGAGGCACTTGGAGGAGCAGAGCAGTCACTTCAGGGAAATGCTGCAGGTGAAAGTCAGGGTTATCGGTGATCTGGGAGCAGCAGCAGCAGGATTTATGTGTGCTGGGTTCCTTTATTTCACTTCAGACTCTTACTGTGGTGTTCCTTTGAAAATACATCCTGAAATAGTCGTGGCATGGTCATGGAATCCCAGGGTGGTTTGGGCTGGAGGGACCTTAAAGCCCATCCTGTGCACCCCTGCCATGGGCAGGGACACCTTCCACCATCCCAGGCTGCTCCAGACCCCATCCAGCCTGGCCTTGGCACTGCCAGGGGTGTTCTGGTCCTGTTCTGCCAGCACAGCAGTGATTCCTGCACTGCCTGCCTGCAGGATTAGGGGTTTTTTTTTGTTTATTTGGGATTATTGGGATTATTGCAGCATTCCCAGAGCTCCAACACCCCCCTTCCCTTGGGAGTGCCAGCTGAACATCCCTTAGGGAAGGGAAGGGCAGGGCCCAAGGGCACCAGAGGAGTTTTTGGCAGGGCCCAGAGGAACTTCAGAGGCATCTTGAGCTCTTAAGGTGTGCCAGTGGCTGTGCAGAGCTGAATCCTTTGCACAGGACACGGGGTTTTGTTTGTCACTGCTCCTCAAGGGCTGTGCTTGAACAGAGCTCAGTATTTGAGAATAAGGTCACAGCTCTGCTGCCATTATTAAAGTCAGATTGCAGAACACTCTTGCAGGCTCTGCTGCTCTCAAGAGATTTTTTTTAAATTCTTCTGAGGAGTTCAACTCCTCAGAATGATGAATATTCACAGTAAGAGGAAACCCTGGCCAGGGTTCTTTGGGGGCACTTCCAGGCAGTTGCTCTGCCTCTGGTTCTGTATGTGGGTTTTGGTTTGGGGTTTTTGATTCTTTTTCTTAAGGAGTAGTTGTTAAAAAAATATTTAATTCTTTAAATAACTGAACCTTCACTACTGAATTTGAAGGTCATACCCATCATTTTACAATATGTGTTATGGTTTGAATTTCTTTCCAGTGACAAAATGTGTTTCAGAGCAGTTTTAAACTCCATGGGGACAGGTGAGGTGTGTTTGGCTCATTTCCCTTTTTCTAATAACCTGAGTCTCATGACTGAAATCCCTGCAGGGCTTTTTTCCCTTTCCATCCTCCCCTGGAGCTCTGGGATGTGGTTGGAGCCCGGGGGTTCCTGCTCCCTTTCCCTGGAATGCGTCAGCAGGGCCGTCACGCCTTTTTAAGGGTTGTTTTATGAGACAGGAAAAAATCAAATTGTTTCCTCTACACCAAAGCATTTCATGGTGAAATGGGAATGGGACGAGGGCTCGTTATCAGGAGGGGTTTTATGACTTCCTTTAAACCACAGGCTCCCAGTCAGAATGTGTTTATCACTATTTTTATATGTCCCAGTTTATTGAGCACCCAGCAGTGCCCGTTCACAATGTGAAACAGAACCAAATAAATGCCCTAAACATCAGAATCACTGAGTGGCAGTTAGACACTGCTTGTTCTGGATTTTTGGGGAATTTTTTGCACTCAATTTGTGCATTGAGTGAAGAGTAAATAACAGCTCTTGCTCCCAGTGGTGATATAAATTAATCTAAGGCAATTAAAAATTTAAAATAAGGCATTTTGCCTGCTCCGAGCTATACGTGTCAGCATAGAGGAATAAATAAGGAAGAATCTCCATTTCATTTATGAGGAAAATGAGGGATATTGGTAGGGGAGGGTCTGTTCCTCAGCGTGGGGGTTGAATCTGGGTTTTTAAGTGTGTGAGGGACAAAATTTATTCCAAGTGTTGAGTTGGGTTCTTGCCCTCAGACCTCTCCCTTGGGCGAGGTGATGCAGGGAAATGCTTGTGTGGGGTCAGCCCTGGGCCCTTTGCTCCGTGGATCCTGCAGGTGTCATTCCCTGAGGGTGCCCTGCTCAGTGGCTCTGTGTCCAGCTGTGCTTCCCTCCAGGTGTTGGTTCCAACACTGTCCTGTTTGTCTTTCTACACATTTCCAAAATCACACATTCCGAATTCCACACATCTCCAAATTTCCAAAATTTGAGTCCACAAAGTTCTGCAGTTTAAATTAGCTCATGGAGAATAATTAAATCTACAAAATCCCAGATTGGAGGGCTTTTTCTGTTAAGCAGATGTGCATCTGTGACTTGCACCAGAGGGATGCAGGTGATGGTGGCTGTCTTTGGAAATCCAGGAGATTCAGGACATTGCTGTTCATTCCATAAAGCAGAAATGACTTTCCACCCTCTTCTTTCCACATCTGTTCAGTCTCTGTTCCAGCTTTGCACAAAAGCATCAGTTTGTGGAGGGAGTCCCAGAGATTTCTTTAAATGAGTTTTCCCAAGGGAAGCAGTTAATTCCATTATTACAGCTGATCTGGTGAGAGCAACTTCAGCATTTTGGCTGTCTGAGAGAAATGACTTGGGCCAGGTCATGTGGCTTTGTTTGAGTGTGGTATCACTCAGGGAACAGCTGGCAATAACCAGGTGATCCCTTCTCTTGGAAATTTATGGTTTAAGCATTTGAACAAGGACAGCAATTGGATACGAGCAAAAACATGGACAAAAAATAGAGAAAGCAAAATTTTGAAGGGTGGTATGTAGTGAAAACTTACTAATTTTGTTATTTCATGCTCATTATTGCACTGCAGCCAAGTGCTGCTGTTATTTTTAAATAGGATGAGCATAATGAAATCAGTGGGATTTGACTGTGGCTCTTTGCAGCATCACAGCTGCTTAATCCTGATCTGAGCTGAATCCTTCCATGGGGACACCATGAACCAAAGTTCAAATTTAGGAGAACAGTGCAGTAGGTAAAAGAAAAAGTTTGAAAGTCTGTATTATCTTTCTGGAACCAGTTAAATAGATTTATGGGAGAAATATTATTTATTGAGTACACAGTTTTATATGAATACCTCAAGTCAAAATTAAACATTTGATGCCTCTTAGGAATTTTTTCTTAGGGAATACAGTTAAAATATTAGAGGTGTTGAGATCTGAATGTCCTAGGTAATTTTTTCCAAAAAAGGTTTGTTGGCAAAATAGTTATTTGCTATTTTTAGTTGTAGTAGATCTTTGTTGCTGAAATAATGTTGCAAATCTGTTTCAGATCTCTAAAATCCACCCTGAAGTCCTTCCAAGGAGGATTTCCTCTTCTCCTCCTCTGTGTATTAACTGGTGCCCCTGTTCCTTGTTGTGCCATGGGTGTTTCCATTGGGAAGGTCCTTCTCATGCTGGGTTCGTTGGTTCATTGACCTTCCCAGCCCATTCCTGCTCCTCACCCCCTGACTGCCCCTCAGGGAGTCTTGGATCTGCAGGTGGCTGGGCTAGCCCTGGCCTGGGGGATGCACTCAGCTCCCTGTTGGGTGTTTGGGGTGAGAGCTGCTCCAGAGCTCCATGGGCTGCAGGCACACCTGGATCACCCCCTGGTGCCTCTCCTGCTTCTGGAATCCCAGCGTTCTCCTTGGGCAGGTGCTGCAACAAGGACTTGCAGCCACTTGGATATGGTGAAAACAGCCTAAACATGACCTGTGACCAGTTCCTCAGGTGTTCCTGGCTCTGAATCCCTGCATTTCCACAGCCCTTAGGGCACGTGGTGGCACTGCCAGGTGGGCACCCAGGGGATTGGAGTGTCCCCAGTGGTTCAGATAAGGCTGCAGCAGATAACATTCCTGTTCCCCCTTTGTGTTGGAGCTGATGGTATCACTGGAATGTTGTTGCCAAACAGGAGGAGGCCTGGATATGCCAACAGGGGGAAGGCAGGAAAAGGGAAATCTGAACACAGCATGGAAAGTATTTCCTGTGCTTTCATAACAGCCAGAGAGGGTTCAGTGAGTGGTTTTCAGGTGTGGCTGGGTTGTTTAGAAAAGATCTCCTGGGCCCCCTGGGTGGTGGCCCTGGAGCAGCTCTCTGGCCATGCTCCCTCTCTTTGTTACCCGTGGTTTTCCTGCAGGATGAAAAGGTGGGGTCACACCAGTGCACCACCCCATGGACACCTTCACCTCTTGGATGTCACCAGCCCAGTGCTGGGGCAGTTCAAACCTTGCTACTGATTGATTTGAGTTCAAATCCTTGTGGGTATTTGCACACCCTGCAAAGTATTTTGATAAAATAGTTGTAGTGTTTGATGTCTGCTCAGGAGGAGCCCTGGGAAGGGCAGCTTGGTAGAAGGGCTTGAGGATCAGCAGCTGGAATGTCCTCTCACCCTGCATCCCTGGGGTTCCTCTGGGGCTGCCTTGGTGTCCCACCTGAGCAGCACAAACAGATTCCTGTGTCTTGGAATGCTGTAGGATGTGGGGAAAACCGTTTCCATAGGGAAAATAATTTCTAGGGCAAAGTTAAAAAATTCTGCTTCTGATGGGACTGGGAATTGCTGCTTGCCCTGCAGTGGCTGGGGTGCAGGGGTGGAACTCTGCTGCCTGCAGTTGTGTAGGAGTTCCAGCATCCATCTGGTTCCAGTTCCTCCACAGCAGGACATAAATTGTGGTGCAAAGCACAAGTCACTTGCTGAATGTGCTTTTAAAAAATTCAGAGATTCATGAAAACTGTGTAGGAATAACTGCAGAGAACAGTCCAGAGTTGGACTTACTGTTTAAGAAGTGATGGAGATGTTAGAAAGAAGAGACTCGAGTTGCTCCTTCCATAGTGCTGAAAGCTGGAAGGGACAAAGCCATTCCCTCATTGGTGATAATTTAGGTGTAATTGCTCATTAACACAGCTCTGACTGCTGAACTCTGCTCACCTGGCTGGGGATGGAGCCTCTGTAACAGCACTTGAGGCATTTGTAGGAAACACAGGGAAAAAAGGAAGGAAATACCTTAATCTTAATCCCCCAGCTCCTGGCAGCCCCAAAAGTGTTTAAGTGCAGTGTTTGGGGAGCTCTGGGCCTGGCCCTGCTCACCTCACCTGGAGAGTTTCAGGTCCTTGCTGCTCTCTCTGGGTCACAGCTGATTTTTCAGGCATCATTAGGGTTTTGTTGTCTGTGAGTGTTCTCCTGTAGTGCTGTGGGGAGGAACGTTCCTGCTCTGAGCCTTGAGCAAGGATGGAACTGGGTGTCTGGGAAATCCTGGCAGCTCTCCCTCAGCTCTGTGTGCACATCACTTCACAAAAGATGGATCCATTTCATGATATGGGAAGAAAAACACACAAATGTGTGGGGATGGGGTTTAGGTTAAGCAGATGAATTTAAAAAATATTCCACTTCAAGTCAACTGCATGAATTTTAATGATAGGTAAGGGGTGGATTTTGCATCAAAATCATGTAATTTGAAGCAGAACACCTGAGAGTATTGCCAAGACAGGTAAGAGAAACCCAAGTATGAGTGTTTGGAGTTTGAAATCAAGCAGGACAGTGGGAAAAGTGCTGAAAGCAATGGGCACCAGGCAATTCCATCCCTTGTTCCCACTGAGGGAGGAGTTGGTCAGGTGCAGTGAGAAAGTCTCCAGTCCAAGGGAGCTGATGGCAAGGGCTGGGATTTAAACACAGGGAAAGCCTGGTATGATACTGGATCAGCCCTGGAATGTCATTCAGGAGCAGGGAGATGGTTTGGGAAGATCCCCTGGCCCCATTCAGGGCTCTTCTGAGTGATCTGCAACAGCAAGGGACTCCCTGGGGGAGTGGGGCCCTGGCTGAGGCCAGAAGAGCTGAAGGTGGTGCATTCCTGCAAGAAATCCAATGATGGGACAGAAAAAAGGGGGGTTAGATAAAAATAGATTTTGCAATGAATGTGAAATTAACAGTGTCATGTATTGATCAGGAGGGGCTGCTGGAGAGCACTTAATTGGGATCTTCAGCTATTAGAGTGTGGAAGGGATAATTAAGGAGATACCCTGGAGTGTCTCTGCGATCTGTATTTGCAATACCAAAATGGTCCTGGCTCTGGGATCTGTCTCCCAGATCTGCCCACAGACTGGTGCTACATTGTACAAATCTGATAAAACCCATGGCTGCTTCTCAGGTCTCTGTCAGGAACTGCCCAAGAAACAGAACAGAAAAAATGAGAGTTCTGCCAGTTGAGAACCCCCCAGGCTGATGCTGGGGTAGGCAGGGGGCTTTGGCAATTTAAAATCAGGTTGTTGCTGATGGTTTTCCCTGAAGGTTTGGTCATTCAGACAACATTTTCTCCTTTAGTCAGGTTTTCTGGGAGGTTTGCTCGTTGTGTATCAGAACACAAATCCACATGTTCTGGTGGAGATGCTGCAGCTCAACAGCAGCTCTTCTAGTCCTGAATTTCTTTCTGGGGAAAAGCAGAGCAATTTTACTTAGTTTCCATAATTAATGGAAAAATAAATGTAGTTGGCAGCATGGATTCCCATGTGGGAAATGTCATCAGGTGGCTTAAGCTTGGTAAATAGTTCAGAATGCAGAAAAATTCCATGTATCCTGAGCTTTGGGGGTTTGTTACTAATTGTGCAGCTTGGAATACTCGGTGGTAATTGGGGTCCAGCTGCTCAGAATCTCACTGTTACATTTACTGGCTGGATTGCTTTAATAGGATTTGGAGAGAGTGGCTCTTCCTGTGGTTCAGCTTGTGCTGTTAAATCACCAACCTTTTAATGCAATAATCCCTGGATTTATCCTGCCTTGGAGTAGTAACATAGGAAGACATGACTGAGGCTAAAAGTTTGGAGAGTGTGGGTATAATCCAGAGCAACAGTTTATCCTTGTTAGAGTCACTATAAAATGATGAAATGGGGGTTGTGGGACAGAGGAAGATGGCAGGAAAACAGTGGGAAGAGGGCTGTAATTCCAATGCCATGGGCAGTAGCAGAACCCAACCAGGTCAGGACTGCAGGGTTTGGCTGGATGAGTTTGCACTGAAAGGAATTCTGTGTATTCATCTGTCATTTTGTTATGATTGAGAGTCATTTAAATGAATTGTGCACGTTAATGAGCTACAGTAGGAAGTGGGGTCTGGGTGTGTATTTGAGTAATTAGCAGAGTTGGGGTTTAGCTGTCACACATGTGGCATCACACGTGCTCCCAAAGCAATGACACTGTGGTTTGCTGCTGGTATCCTCTCCTGAGGTCTGTTTTATCCCAGTTCCACCCTTCCCTCCCCTGCCACTTCCATTACAGTGGAGATTTGGTCTGCTTGCCTGACAGTGCCGTGTCCTGTACTCCCCATTAGTGGTCAGTAGTTACCTCTGCCTGCATGTCAGCCTTCAGTTTAATGGCCTTTTTTGTGTGTTCATTTTCTTCTGTTTCCCATCGTGGTTTTGTTTATTTCTTTTACGTTTTTTTTTTCTTCTGTTCTCTTTTTTTTTTTTTTAAACCGTGGTGATGTTTGCCCTTCATATTCCCCAATGTTTGCACATGCCAAGATGTTGCCATCCCAACATTACCTCCCACTTCACTGACCAGTGCCACTAATGACCATCTAGCACCAGCCACAGCGGGACCCCTGCCCTCCGCCCCGCGGGACGTCGTGGCCACCCTCGTGTCCACTCGCTTCATCCGGCTCACGTGGCGGCCGCCGGCCTCGGACCCGCAGGGAGACAACCTCACCTACTCCATCTTCTACACCAAGGAGGGCATCAACAGGTAACCTCCTGGGGCAGGGGCTCTGCTGGGCTTTGCTGCCACGGGCTGAGGTGTGCAGGGGTTGTGTTCCCCTGCCTCCTTCCCCACCCTCCTGGAGGGAGGAGCTGCACAGGCAGTGGAGGGGCTGCACAGGCAGTGGAGGGGTTGCACAGGCACTGGAGGGGCTGCACAGGCACTGGAGGAGTTGCACAGGCAGTGGAGGGGTTGCACAGACAGTGGAGGGGCTGCACAGGCAGTGGAGGAGTTGCACAGGCACTGGAGGAGCTGCACAGACAGTGGAGGAGCTGCACAGTCAATGCTGGAGTTGCACACTCCTGGGGGAGTAGCACAGGCAGTGGGGAAGTTGCACACTC
>VYZP01037687.1:0-28042 GCA_013400635.1 Hypocryptadius cinnamomeus | reverse complement strand
CAACGTGCACAGGAGAGGACAGAGGGGCTCAGTCTGGGAAAGAACATCAGAGGCTGCTATTTCTGCAAAAGTTGTGGCCCAGGTGTTCTGTCAGGGGCACACAAGAACACTGACTTTGGATCATCCTCAGCACAACTTCTCCATGGTGCATTGGCAAACCTGGGTAAGGAGAGCCCAGAAGTAAAACCAGTGGCTATACCACATTTTGGGAATATTATTGTAACCTCAAGGGGTTAACATTTGCCTAAGGTAAAAAAGCTGTGCAGCAAACCAAGAAGGACTAAACTGAAGCAGGACTAGCAGGTGAAGCTATGGGCCAGTGTGAAGTCCTAACAGAATGGTGCAATGCCAGCCAAAATGGCTGAGGAGGGAGCAGCAAAAGCCACTACAGGGCAGCAGCAGAGCTCCAGCTGGGACATGTATAAACTGCCGCTCTCCAAAGTCGTCAAGACATTTTACTTCACAGGGGATCAAGTAAACTCAGCCAATACAAGCAGTTTTGACCATGCCTACCGAATGCCCAAGAGGAAGAGCATGTGTCCAGATGGTCATATCTGTCTTGTCACTTTTTTAGATGAGGTTGAAAAGGACATCCAAGGTTGAAATCCTGTTAGGAATATAATGGCTGGTTCCTTTCAGCTGCCACCTCGGTCAGAAGGCAAGGAAAGGCTAAGACAAGGGGGGATAGGGGATGAAATAATTTCCCTCTAAATTTAAAACCTGGCTTGGCTTCATCTGTTTAGGACCCAAAGCCAGTGGACAATAATTTCACTCAGATAAAAAGTCAGAGACTTTTAATTTTCAGGGCGTCAAGCCAGCATGTTAAAATGCCAAAACTGTCAGCACCAGCAACAGTTAGCATTGCCTCCTTGGCACTTGTCATTACTTTGCACACACCTTTTTAGGACAACCTTAAAATGAGAAGCTTTGACCTTATTATTTTTCTCCATGTGTGGGTTGTATTATGTTTTCACAGGTCCCAGTGTGCTGAAAGAAGGATTGCTGAGAATAAAACCTCCTGGGACCAGAATCTTCTGGGTGTCACAGCCTCCATTTGCCCAGCCATCCCCTGTTGACCCTCAAGTGGAAAATTCTTTTGTGACTGGCCTCTCTGAACTGTTAGCAGAGGCAAACCCACAGGCTGCAGCCCCTCAGCAGGGCAAACACTACAGCTCAACAGCACTTACAGGCATTTTCATAGTTTGATTAACAGCTTTTTACTTCAGGGGAAACCAGGCTGCTGCAGAACCCCTCTGGCTCCAAGAACCATGCGAAAGCACTGCCAGGGTCTTAAGTACTGCTAAAAAAGACAAGAATGCCATGTTTTTTCTGCTTTTTCAGTGTAAATCTTATGGAGTATCTATTACAATGTGCTTAGGATGTCCCTGGTTGGGGTGGGGAGCAGAGCCAGACATGAAAGGAAGCACACTATAGTACTCCACTCCTCCATCCCCAGAGAAGGAGGATGTCCCACCCACAGCAGGGACTGATTCTGGACAGATGGGAATAAACACTGAGAAGAATGTCTTAAAACTCACATATTTTTTTCTTATACATTTCACATCTACAGGACAAGGCTGATGCCAGCCCAGCATCTCATCTTCCACGTCACTGACAACAAATAACAAATCCCAAGGTAACCAGTGGCCATTCTCCATGAGGGAAGCTCGCATTGGAAGAGAAGGAGAGCTGCAAGGCAGGAGCGAGACAAGGGCAGAGATACTGTAGGGTGCCCTGGACTGGGAGGGCTTCAGGGCAGGAGGGGTACAAGGTCAGAGCTGGTGTGGGAGATTTTAAGTCCCAAGAAAGATACAGTGACAGAGCTAGGTAGAACAGGCTTGTGCAGAAACAGCTTGCACCGAGGCTGTTCTAGTTAATTGCCGTCAATCCTTCACTTCATGACAACTGCAACTCACATTAATTTAAATAATAAGAAAGACTGAGACATGAAAAATAGATCATACTCCCCCAGCACAATCACTGTTGCTCTCCAGATGAAAGCAGGTGATTTGTTTCCACAAAAACACCCGCTATAGCAGTTATTACAGACCAGGGGCTGCATACGCGAGGCAGCAAAGAAACCACAAACAAGCAAACACACAAACATCTGCTGCTGTTATCCTTGCCTTTTATGACCAAAGCCCTTCAGAGCTCAAAACTCCTCCTGAGATATTACCTGGGTGGGCTGGATCAGTGCTCTGATTCAAGGCTATGTAAGGAGGCAAGGAGCAGTGCTACACCCCTAATGTCAGTAAATGAGTGAGCCCAAAGGTTAAGAGAGACGAGTTCACATGCAGGAGACAAGCTCCTTAGTGCCCTTCCAGGAGTGCAATGGGGGATGGAAAAAAAAAGCATCAAGGCCACCTTTGCTAAAGCACTGCTTCTAGAGATCTTTTCCTAATGTTGTTTATACTGAACCTGACCTATGCCACAGCTCCCAAACAGCTCAGATCCCTGCCTTTTGATCAGAGCACCTAGATACAGGCACAAAGTGGCAGGAGTGGGAACCACTGTTTAGCAGAACGGGCACTTACAGGCTGGGGGCAGCAGCTCCTGGCTCCTGCACTGATGGCACTCTGCTTTCATGATGCTTCACATGACACCTCATGCAGCAGGAGGATGGCTTTGTGAGAAAAGTGCAGGAAGCATAGGAACAGGAACTCAACTCAGGTATGACAATAAAACATGCAAACAGAGGGAGAGTGGGCACCTAGCTGGAAAACTCTGAGCCATGTAAATGCACTCACATGAAATTCAGCCAGATGCCTGGAGTCCTCCCTCTGGACTAAGACCCTTGGATGGAGCTTTCCACTGTGGGGCAGCTACTCCCCAGTCTCCAATTCCAATATTGCTCAACAGTACAGTATTTTGTCCATAAGTCACAAAATACATTAAAAAAATACAGCTCTTATTCCCAGTCTGCAGACCTATAATACAGCAAAAGCTATTTAATACCTCCAAGACACAGATGCAAACAGTATTGCAACTGCCTAAAAAAGCCCATAAGCTTCATTTAAGTGGTCTAACTGCTTGTCCGAAAAAGGGCACCTTGGATACAAATGGAAAAATTCTCAATCCCTTCCATATATCCTCATTAGTTGCTTCCTCCAGCCTATTTCCTTCCTCTCTATAGGCAAATAGGACCCCCATCTGTTGGATAAAATTAAGAGTCCCACCCACTAATACACAGGAGTCACCAGCTCTCAGGGCAAAAAAAAAGAAAACATCAGGACTTCTCTCCAAAGTCAAAGGAACTTTGCAGCCACTAAAACCCTCCCCAGGTGCCTATCAATTAGCCTTGAGAGTTCTTATTTCCTTGTCCCCAGATCCCAATTAACAGCACTTTATATAAAACGCTAATAAGCCCCAAGGCAGAGGTAGGGGGGATGCTGACCATCATATGGTTCTTCAATGCTTTCGAACAGCCACCTTGCTCACCACAATTAGGGGTTCTTTCCTGGGGTAATTAATTGACAGCAAATTGGCCTCATTAGTCATTGTTTAGTTAAAGTGTTTAGTGGTGAAAAGAGAACCTGAAGAAGGGGCTGAGCTGCTAAACACAACTAAATGGTTTAATTTCCCTCTTATGTGTGCAGCAGGCTAATCACAGCTCTTTACAGCCCTAACAAGAAACAGCTTGTAGATGCTAAAGTCCGCAAAGGGAGCAACCTGAAGGCTGGAAAGTAAAATCCAGACACCCTTTGGGATACAGCATGGTAATGTTTCTGAAGCATTCTACAGAAGAAATGTGACATCAGACCCAAGATGTGTTTTTTACGGTCTGATTCACGCTGCAGCCTCAGCCAGAGGGAGACGAAGCTGTCAGCAGAGCGAGAGGGCAGGGAGGGAAGTTGTTGAACTTCATTAAAGAGAGTGGACTCTGAAAGAGCATTCTGACCTTCCACTCTGCTAGGCTTGTTTCACTCTGCCAATGCCTCACTCTGCATTAAAGCTTCTGTGAAGTAGAGGCAAATGCTGAAGGCTTGGTTTTGTTTTTTAATCCCCTGGGAACCAAAAACCTCTCAAAATACACTACAGAGTTTCCATAAGGTGTAAAAATTCCCTCTTTATGTTGTCTGAAAGGGAGTGCCTCATCACGTGGCCTTTAGGGAAGAGTCTACGATAGCCAGAGCATGGAAACCACTTTAAAAGATCTGAAGTTCCCAACCCATGGTGTGCTCCCCCACTGCTCTGCACCGCTGGAGCTGATCTCCATCAAGCATCACTGCAGATGCCAAGAGAGGCCAGGCAGAAGGAGGCACAGGGGCCGCTAGCTTGGGCCTTGCATCTTGGTGAGCTCCCCCCATCATGAAGCTGAGCCTCACCCGCTGAGACACCAGGCAGGAAATTGTTTAAAATCCAGATGGGGACTGTGCATATTGCTCTGCCTGGGAGCAGAGAAGCAGACAGGATCCTGTAAATCAAAGCCATGTGCAAAGCTACCCGTGAGCTGGGTAGCATGTCAGAGCACACCACACTGGAGAGTAAGAGCTTACAAGCCAAAACGTTTTGTCTAAAGGAATGCTCTGCCTCATCCAATAGTGTCTGGACTATTTTTTCCACATAACATTGCATGGGAAGCCCTTCCAGTACATTCTTTCATTCTCAGCAGAGAGCAGCACAGTGTGTGAACGTGTTGCACTGTCCCATTCCTGAGCTGTTGGAAAAGACAGCACAGAACTGGGCTCAATTCCTTACACTCATTATCACTGATTTTACTTTTTATAAACTTGTCTCCATGAAGTTTTCAGGAGAGAAATTATTTGGCTTCCACACTGAGAGAAACACAGAAAAGAACATCTTAAATCTCAATCCAGCCCTGTTTTCCAGTACACTAAAGTGACAAGTATAGGTCAGGGTTAAAAGCAGTCTCACTCCTGTTCATAGCCCAGCACCTCCACTTGAAAACTGGATGCCAGCCTTGCACTCCAAAGCAGCTCCAGCTCTCAACCTGAGCTCCAGCTTTTACCCAGTGCTTATTGTATTTCACCCACACCTGGCTTTTTGGTGTGCCTTCACCAGCACAGGTATACAGAACCCACATTTTTGGATCCTGATGCAGTCCAGGAGAGCAGGTTCTCAGTTATGTGCTCAGCATGTAAATGAAAGCACAAAACACAAGCCAGGCATATGCCCAATATCCGCTTATCACCAGATTTGCACCTCTGCATATGAAGTTCTTTGCTACAACCCTTCCCTTTCTTTTCTATTAGCATACTGAATTTATGCCACTCATCTGCAGTTCCTGTCTTTAAAGCACTGCTCTGTGCACTTGCTGTTTGTGTTGCTACGGTTCTTTCCGCTTGTAAAACTGACTTCAAGAGCTTTATGGCTAACCCTCCTAGAGGAGCCTGCTGTGACAACACAGCCTTCCTCACAGGACATGTGTAAACAACAACAGAAGTGCTTGCCATGCTAATCCCCAGGGATTAACTCTTGGAATGCCACCTAATCCCAAACATTTTAAGGACTGCAGATGTACACAGCTTTTGGTCTTTGTTTCAAGTGTGTTTACATATTCCCTTAGACTGTTCTTTTTAAATCTGGTAAGTATTTACTTATGCGACTGAAACAATGAAAAAATCTTTCTTTCTGCAGACATAATCAGTCATCCTGGAAGAGAAATCCTGTGAGAAAAGTTGTCCTTAGTGTCCAGGTCCTCCAAAGACATTTCTGAGAATTTTCTTAAGAAGAACTTTCTCGCAGGAACATTAAGCACGTTGGATGTATATGGCACGCAGCTGAGTCCTAATATGCAGCCTTTCTAGGGCTTGATTCAGAGCCAAGGGAGCTTCTCCTGTGATGTACACCTCTGGACAAGTCCTTTTACAGCAAGAATGGGTGATGGCTTCAAGGAAATGCTGCAACTAGAACAGGGATGCTTTATTACACAGTTGAGAAAAAAAAAACAACCCAAGATTATGGGTTTTCAACTGAGTCCCAGCAGCCCTTGGCTCCTGCCTGTTAACTCCTTCTTTGGGACATAGACTAGGGAGCACTGGCCAGGTATGAGGAGAAAAAAATGACAGACAAAAGCCTATGTCATTCCAGGGCAAGAGGTACAGGTCCAGAGAAGGTCCTGATAAGGCAAGTGGGGGAGTAATATAATTTCAGCTAATACCCCACTCTGGCTGGAGAAATAGAGCCAAATTTTTTGTTTGTTTGTTTTCAGATCTTGTGCTGTTGCTTATATTCAGCTCATTAGGGACAGAGTACAACCCACAGAACAACCATCATGAACCACTGATGAACATCTACACAGAGGCCATCTCTCTCCAAAGGCTGTTCTCAGATTCCCTTGAGTGCCCATGGTTTACCCCACATCCTCTTTGACAAGCCACAGGGTGATAAATATGGCTCTCAAAGTGTCTTGTGGATACCACATACCCAAGGATCTGGCACAATTTCAACTGAGGCAGCTTCTCAGTGACAAGCCTCTCACTCAAATCAAATGCATGTGGTACATGTGGAATATTTTTTATTAGCAGGCTTTACTTTCTTACACATTGAAGTGAGCAAAATGGAGCAGGACAGCTTGCTGTAACCACCTTTCAAGATTGCTTTCAGGATTCTGGAGGAGCAGAAAGCTACAGCAGCACTTTGGAAATGCTGATTTGCTTTCAGTCAAAAGTATGAAGAACAAAGATAATAATCCCATACTGGGACTTTTACACAGAATCACAGAATGTCTTGGGTTGGAATGGATATTAAAACTAAAATTATCTAGTTCCAACTCCCCTGCTGTGGCCAGGGACATCTTTTACTAGATCAGGTTTCTCAGAGCTTCATCTAACCTGGCCTTGAACACTTCCAGGGATGTGGCATCCACATCTCTCAGCAACCTGTTCCAGTGCCTCACCACTCTCACAGTGAACAATTTCTTTCTAACACCTAATCTAAACCTGACCTCTTTCAGTTTGAAGCCATTTCCCCAACCTGTCACTACATGCTCTTGTTGATATTCTCCTCCATCTTTCTCATAAGATTCCTTTAGATACAGGAAGGCACTGGAAATTAGGTCACTTCAAAGCCTTCTGTTCTCCAGGCTGAACAATCACAATTCTCTCAGCCTTTCCTTGTAGAAGATATGCTCCATCCCTCTAATCACCTTGGTATCCCTCCTCTGGGCTCACTCCAACAGGTCCATGCCCTCCCTGTGCTGAGGACTCCAGAGCTGTATGCAGCACTCCTGGTGAGAGTCTCACAGAGCAGAGCAGAGCAGAGGGGCAGAATCCCCTCTCTCGCCCTGCTGGCCACACTGCTTTGGGTGCCACTCAATACAATTGGTTTTCTGGGCTACAAGAACGCATTGCTGGATTGCATTGTCACTATTTCTGGATCCAGAGATGTTGGCCTTTCCCACCACACACAGTTATGAAGTGCCAGCTGTGAGACCTTAATTTGCTAGCCATTGTTGAGCTTGGTGACAGCTGCAGCAGCCTCATTTCTAAAGGCCAGGGTATTATCATCAGCCATCTGAGAAGGGAAAGTCAAAGAGTTGAAGGCAAAGAATCCCACCTGCCAGAAATGGTCACCTACACAAGTCTGATCCAGCAGAAAACAAGAAAAAACAAATGCAGTACTCCTGAAGTAAAGGTATATTTGAACAAAGTAGGCAGCTGGCTAGAGCTGAGATGTGATCGTGGTGATCTCCTTCCCACAGAGCAACCAAGAGCCAAGGTTTCTGAGAGGGACAGTTTCTGCAGTTGGAGCTTCCTGTCAAAAGAGAGTGCTCTGTTTTGGTTCAGCCACGTGCAAGAACACCTTGACATCTTGGAATTTTCCTACTGTTTCCCTTTCTGAGCTTTGCTGTGTGGTAAAGATGTGCTGCATACATGCAGACAACCTCAAAGGGAGGGAAGGGATGAATCCCAAGAGTTTTGATCTGTAAACATATACATTGAATTGGTGCCATTTCAATTAAAGGAGAATTCCTCCCAGACTGACAGGAATGAGGCTTATTCCTTGTAGTCTGCAGCTTTATTAGGACACATAAAAAACACTGCCTTCTTCCCCCAGAGTGGTTCAAGGCTGCCCTCTTCAAAGTTAATGGTGTGCTGGTCTCTTAGTGTTACAAACTGAGGGAATCCCAGAATGGAGAAGGTCAGAAGGGGTCACAATGGGTCATCTGGTCCAACCTTCCTGCTGAAGTATCATTCTAGACTACACTGTCCATTCAAGAGGATGAGGTTACATCCTGAAGGGTTGCCAGCACCTTTGTGTTTAGTGGGACAACATCTTTACAGACAATTTTTATCTAAGGCTCTGCAAGCAAATACTTCCCACCGCAGAAATCCAGTGCTACTGGCTGCAGAGCAGGAATGAGGTATCTCCTCTGATTTTCAACAAAGAATACAAACAAAAACTGCAAGCACTTCCAACTGCAGTAGGGAATCAAGAACTCAGTCCCATGTAAAAGACAAGCCATGTCTCTCTACTATGACAGCACGTCCACACCTGAGCCTCTGTAAAAGCACAGCTATCAAGGTAAGCAACACTACTAAAAAACAGAAGGAATCACTCAGGTGGTCTGGTACTCCACATTCAGTGATTGTTCTACACACTTGTGCTCCACCTTTCTAAGGCTCAGCTCTAATTCCCACTCTTAGGGAACTAGTATGTGCAAGATATAAGGCATCCCCAGAGACTGGTACCCTACTGGTGTCACAAGAGGTACAATATCTTATCCATCAACAGCTCCAACAAGTGAGTAGGAGAGTAAGAGAAGAATATATGCAAAGCCCCACATGTTCTTTATGAGGAATTAACATGCTGCAAAGTTCCTTGGCAGAACAAAAAGGGCAAATGCAAGACAGACAAAACAGGCTTGATACTTCACTGCTGGTATAAATTAAACAGAACACAAAATACTCTTACATGAAAAGAAATGCAAAGAAGGAGAGAATCAGCCCTGTGGTTCATAAACCCAGGGTAAAAAGCTGGTCCCTCAAAATACTGTGCAATCTGAACAGGAATAGAAATGCAATCAATAGTTAGGGATACTGATGAATGATAAGGATACACTCATACAGTTTCCCTTCTGATGGTCATGATATACTGGAGTCTGCAAAAATTATCTCCCCAAAGCACAAAGAGTGATAAAAAATACAAAGAAACTTTGCATCAGAACACAATTCTGAAAACTCTGCCAAAGCCTGAAGAAAAGCAGAGATATAGCTGAGATGGCATCACACGATGGATCAACCTGCCACTGGATTGGGCGCAAACACTCATGACAAATAGGCACAAGGGATGCAGCACAAATACGGTGTGACACTACATCCTGGGCATATGCTTGATGTATGGAGGATTAAATGCCACACACACACTGTCCTGGGTAGATTGTATCTAGTGCTGACAGATACCTGAGGGATCTGTCTCTTCCTTTATACACTTTGGCAATTGCCATGCCAACAAAGGATTATGGGACTGGGGGGGTGAGAAGGAGAGATCATTTGCTACTCTGTCTAAAAGAGACTTTATCCTCTGGGGGGATTTTGTCAAGATGTTGGATTTCTTCTTAAATTATATTTCTACCTGCCTATACACATTTGAGCTTGATGGGCTTCTCTCCTTTCTTCTATCCCTCTAGCACGATATCTCATTCTTCCGGAGTCCCAAACAACCCTAGAGCAAACGTGGCTTCTGTAAGTTGGTTTGAATACTACAGCCCTCAGCCCTTGCCTCCATGCAAGTTGCAAAGGCAAGAAAACAGCCAACATGCTGTAAAGACCAATTCCTCTCCCTCTGTGGTGAGCCCTTTGATTGACGTCTCTGTTTGTCGAGAGAGACAGACTGTCTTGAGTGTGAGATAGCTAACTATCACCTGGGGAGGCAGTCAGGGGGGGAGGGAGGGAGACAGGGGGACACAGCCAGACAGACAGAAAGGCCAAGAAAGACAGACAGCAAGGAGAACTGAGGAGGGGGAAAGAGGAAAGAACTGACAGCGTAGTGCAGATGAGAGAAAGACAGTAGCGCTCGATGAATTAAGTTGTCAACTTTGGCATCACCTGTGTACCTTGTCATGCCAATAAATTCATTGAAGCTG
Source organism: Hypocryptadius cinnamomeus (assembly GCA_013400635.1). Lineage (NCBI taxonomy): Eukaryota > Metazoa > Chordata > Aves > Passeriformes > Zosteropidae > Hypocryptadius > Hypocryptadius cinnamomeus. The sequence goes on along the minus strand of VYZP01037687.1, from coordinate 17,994 downwards.
AACCTGCACCATGAGTCAAGAGTGAGAAAGTGCTGATGGAAGGAAGAAATAATAGCCCATTTAAAGACTCAGAGCAATTTATGAGTTACCTCAGGAAGGAAGTAATGACAATGGGGAAGGAGAGGTGCTTCCCCATCACGCTGGGCAGGGAAGCTTGTTTTGGATTCAAACTGTCCACCCAGTCATGCTGCAGACAGTAAAGAGATAGAGACAGATAGTTGGTTCAAGAAAGAGAAAGGCAGTGGAGAGGCTTGCTGGGGGTCCAAGGGGAACAGGGCAGGCACATGCCTTGGCATATGTGCCTCAGGAATTCCCTTGAGGTGCTGAGGGAAGACATTGAGAACAAGAAGCCAGGTACCCCATAGTGAAAGGATCCAAAGAGCCTGAAGCACAGTCAGCACCACAGCACTGAGGCAATGTGAAGGAAAGAGAAGGAAAGCAGAGCACAGCTCTGGCACAGAGGAGTGGCTGTGCTGGAAAGCCAGGAGGGACACAAAGTCCTCTTCTGACTCTTTGGAAGTTGGAAGCATGGCACTGAGATGTGAACAGCTTTGACAGGCTGTACCAGGGAAGTACTGAACCAAGGTGCTTTCCTGCAGCGCTAAGGAAATTCTCACCAACCTTTTCAAGGATTCCACATATGTCTTAAAAGAGGAGCTCACAGGCTCCTTCCAACTCCTCAGAACTACAGCGAAATCTCCTGCATGTGACTGAGGAATAGGAAAACCAATGGTACAATGCCCTCACTCACTACATTTTTCTCCTCCTGCAACTACAGCTTCCCAAACTGAACAGTATCTGACCCAATTATTTGAGAAATGCATCTGCGTCTTTATTCCCTTCCTTTCTTTCATCCAACTCACCATTTCCCACACAGGAGCTTTTGCAACCCTTGTGCTCACAGACGATGGTCAGCTCCTCACAAAAACTCTCTGATCAGACACAGGGACTGAGTGGCAGAGGCTGATTTCCAAAGCAGCCTGAGACCCCCTGTGACCTCATTTGTAGCCATCCAAAGATGTTTACATTCATGTGACAAGATGTGTTCACTGACCCTTGCAATGAGCTGATCTCAACCAAGCGCCAGGCACAGCACCAGGAAAGAGAAGGACACCACCTGCTCTGAGATTCATTCCTCCCATGGCCTCTGCTGCTGCATGCTCCACTGATGCCCCAAGCTTGCATGGAGGGGAGGGAAGGAAGGAGAAAGGAAAAAACCTAGATTTGTCCATCAGGAAGAAGTATTGGTGGTATTTCCTTCAATCAGTGAGAAATTCTGACTCAGCCACACAAGTAGAAAAGCTAGTCTTTTCAGCCTGAGTGAAACATTGAAGACTTACAACTGTTCAGGGTACTTGGAAAGTTTGGATAGAAGTGTGTGTGCACATGCATACCATTTCACAAATCCATGCAGAGGAAATAACGCATATGGCATAAAACTAACTTATGTGGATATCTGTGTGCATACATATAAAAACATAAACATACTTAGAATGCATATATGTTTATAGTTAGATACATACTGATATATGCACATATACAAATACTGCCATTTTGCTCCTGAAACCCCCAGCCTCTTTGAGGGCTCTTGTTTGGCTGCTGTTTTGCAAGCAGCCAGGCAGGCACAACACGGCTTCTGGACTGGGGTCCCCTGAGCTGTGTGGTGGAGCTCTGCTGGCTGCGTTCAATTTGACATCAAATGAGAACAGGGATCTCGCTGAGCCAAGCTCTGTTCTGATCTGACTGGTGCCCAGATCAGCTCAGCTGTAGTGCCCTCGGGCTGTGGCACTGTATTAAAGTTGAGGGCAGCTTTAATCTGCTTCACCATTTGCACAGTGGAAGCTGTGCTTAGCCTACTGGGAAATTATGAGCATGTCCCTCATTCGAGTAAAGTGGACGGTTCTTTTCCAGGAGTTGGGATCTTCGTGTTCGTAGTTTAAATTATCTAAGTTGGGGGCTTCCAATCATTCTCATTGTGAGGGCACCTAGCAATTTCCTGGGGAAGGTACATGTACTGTACAGGGAATGTAACTCTCCTAACAATAGGTTTGGTTTTCATGAAGTTCGCAGACTTCCTGAGAGTTACAGACTATGATGGTCTGATGGATTTTCACTTACTATAGGGAAGAAGGAAAAAAGTCTCACAGTTCATATTCTTCTTCTGTCAGGGGTATTGAGTTGATTGTTGCCCCCTTTAGCAACAGGAATAGAAAGACGGAGCTGCAGACATGGGGACCTCTTGCCACGTGTAGGGGCCTGTGGTACACTTAAGCATCCCTGTCTCCTTGAAAGGTTACAGGGACATCCTGTAAGAAAGAAATCACTTCTAACCACACACATGCCCTCATGGACATCATTGCTCCTGAAGGCACCCCACTGACTCTGCATTGCCTAGACATCCCTCCCACAACAGGACAATGGGACACACACGTAAATCCCAAAATGCCAGAATATCAGAGTACGACAAGATCTACACCATCAATAGTGTCCTGGCTCCTGCACGCTGGCCCTGATGGCAGTGATCACAGCTGTAGGAGGGCTGTGTTGCTTTTTAGAAAATTTAATTTCTATACATAAGACATTGCAGAAGAAACAGTATTATCCAATAATGTTCTCTTCCTCAAAAAGCCATTTAAAACCAACCATGAACCAACTCCTGGAACTGCTGAGGATTCCAGGACACCTCAAAGGTGGCTTGCCTTTATCTGTGTCTAACTGAGCAACAGATAAAAGTATGGTAAAGAAGTGTTTAGATCATGCTAGAGGCTACAGAAAGGAAGAATGACTTCTATTTGGAAAGACTGTTCAATAGAAGAGATACCAATTAATAAATAAATGAAAATAGGTGACATTTATTATGACATTTAAATGACCAGATGCCAAGCGTTTGTTAAAGTACCATGTGGTCTGGAAGAAGGCAATCAAAGAAAAAGGACTTAGAAAGGCAGTGAGTAATGGTGACCCAATCCATTTAACTATTGACAAAACACAGGTGAGGAAATGTGAAGGGGAAAAAAATCTCTAGGAATCATCAGCTAATGGATTAAATGCATCTGAGTGTGAGATGGAAATTAACTGATCAATTCACTCAACAGCTGCTAATTATATGTGACAAGGCAGGCAGACTCCAGAAGTCTATGGAGCTCAAAGGAAAAAACAGTGCTGGTAGAAAAATTTGAAGGCTGCCTGTTGCCACTATGGAGTGTGACATTTGCCCCGGTGAGAGAATGTCACTGTCACTGAATAACATTTAACTCTGCAAATGTTTGAAGTCTGTATTTCAAAAGCACAGAAAGGGGGGTTCTCTCTCATTGCCTTATAACAATTTGCAACATTAGGTATAAATATATGGTATCAAAATTAACATGCCAATCTAAACAAAATTAAATGTAATGCTACAATCAAAATGAAACCTTTTTGCCTCATTGCAGTTAAACATTTTGACATCAGTGGATTGAAACTAGAAAGTTAAAAGGATTTGTTGTGACACTCATTGGTCCAAAAATTTTTTTGCATGCCCCATGCTCCTGCAAAATGCTTTCATGCCAAAAGAACTGATCTTCTGATAGGAAGTAATCTCATGTTTTCTGATCACTACTTTCACTATTTTATTTTGAATTTTCATTAACAGGAATATTTTCCTGACCACTTCCATTTTGACTTACACCATTTAGGAAATTATCACAGAGATATTGACTACTTTTCCTCTCCCCTTAGGCTTACACTTTGCATATATTGATCCCTTGGGACTCCTTTAAACTCATGTCTTTGGAGAGTCAGCAGATTGTAGGATATATAGAAAATAAATAAATACTAATGATGAATTAATTGATCACCAGGGAAAGATTAGTGCCAAAGTGTGATTTTTCCTTGAATGAGATCAGAATGGGAACCTCATTCATGCAATTCTCACCCTGCACTGTAGCATTGAGTTTTGAATCCGCTTTTGGAGTAAGGATAAATGGTAAGCACATATACCAGCAATTAAATTATTAATTCAAAGGGGAAAACCAGTGTGGCTTATAAACCTGGTGAAACTTCCAAATTAGGCATCTCAGCCCTGACATTATGACACAAGCAATGTCATTTCTGGACATGATGAGACCCAAGCCAAGGCAGTCTTCCAGATTCATCACGCTAACAGTATTTATTATCTATCGTCAAACCCCAACTCTGTAACTTCTGGGGGTCCAGCATGTTCTCTGCATGGCCTATGATACTATTTTTAGACTGTTTTTTAAATTCATGGTTGAAGGGAATTCAGTGGATGCAATGTTTAATACAGTGCTTCATGAACTCCTGCTAGCAAATTTAATTCAATCTGTCTTGGGTTAGGAGCACTGTCACGGATTGGCAATTGCCTGAAGAACCATAAACAAGGGATAATGACAGGGGACAGGTAAAAGCAAAAGGTGTAAGCAGGTGTAAGCGAGGGGCTGTAGCAACCATGAGAGGTCTGTTTTCATTTAACATCTTCATTAATGAGCCTGAAGAGTAGCTTGCTAATGAGTGGTGGATGATGCTCAACTGGGAGGTGCTGCAAACATCCATAAGGGCAGATAAACATAAACGGGTTACTCATGGGAGCAGAAAGAAAATAATGGAACAAATTCATTATCTCTACAGAAGAAAAGAAAAAACCAAACAGCTCATAGTAAGGAAAGATCACGGGGGGTGAAGAGACCTGCACATCTTTCCAGACAGGATGAGTGCACAGCTTTGGATGAAATTACTCAAAGTACTGAAGAATGTAAAACTGTGGGTGGTCTAAACTCAAGACAAGAATAAATGGTAAAGCACCCAGGGACTCTATTAACTACATGGAAATGTCATCTAAGGCCCTACCTAGAACACATCTGTACTGGGGATGGCACATCAGACCATACCTATCATCACAGATAGGTTAAAATGTATCAATTAAGTAATGCTTCAAGTATAATGTTTCCCTAATTTAAGAGAAAACAAGCCACGCTGAAGAAGAGGGAAGGAGAACACTGAAATTCCTTTATTTCAGTATGCTTAACAGTAATGCCAAAGATGCAAAAGGTGACAGAAAACTCCCTAGGACCAAGACAAATGACATTACAGAAGAATAAAGTTTCAGACAGGTCCTCCTTAGCATTGCTAAGAATTCAACAGCACAAGTTATTCTGCTGCAGCACCCAAAAGATGTGGAAACAAGCAGGAGAGGCATTCCTTACCTTGCTAAATCTGAATGGACAATACAGCAACTCCTGCACAACATCTCACTGCAACATGAAAAACTGACTTGATCAAGGTTCATTCCACGCTATTCCACAATTTGGCTAAGCCTTCATCTGAGGCTGATCTATACCACTTGCTGTTAGTCAGAGAAGAGTTTGGTATTTAACTCCCCAAGTAACCCGAAGCTGGAGTGCTCCCCCTGCACTCCTGAAAGCCTGGCCAGAATTTGCTGTCCTTGCTGTAAACACAGAAGGTCACAGGACTGCTTTTGAAGACATTAACTGTTCCATGGCTGTGAATCTTTGCAATTTTGCATTCCCATTAGAAGACCATGATACTTAAAAGACTACCTTTTCCCTTATGGCAGCTGTGCTCCTTGACATTTAGTACCTTTATTTAAAAAAAAAAAACAAAACAAAAAATGTAAGGGAAGACAAACCAGAATGAGCAATCCAAAGAGAATTACTTATCAGGAATAAAATGAAGTAAGTAATTTCATCTGTCCTTTTTTCCCATCACCTGTGGTCCATCTGTGCCTACTCCAGCTCCTTAATTTACGGTCTTTAAAACTTAACTGAGCAAAAAAGAAGCAGAAAATGTATGTACGTTAAAAAATGTATGCTTATGTATGCTAAAAAATTCTGAATGAACAAGGGTGTCAAGGGACAGAGAAGACAAGGAAGTTATCAAAAATAGAATATTCTACTGATTACAGCAGTTCAGAACCAGGCCCTGCCACTCATTTGCTCTTATTCTGGGCATGCTTCTATGTGCCTCAGCTCACTGGGAGTTGCAATCTTTTTTTGTACCACTCCCTTTCTATCAGGTCCATTTTAACTGTAGACTCTACAGAGCAGAGACTTTCTCAGGCTTTGTTTGCCACCTTATACAGACTTACTAGAACCTGTGGTCAGTATACTAATTTTAATTGGAATAAGCAAAATGAAATTATTTTCCTTAGTCTGCACCACAAAAGTGCCAAATGAAAAGTTAAAAAAGAATTATTTTTTTTTTAAGTAAGAGCTAAATAAGGAACCTGAAGTATTAGCTCACTTGCAAAAGTATGGCTTTAACTCTGCATGGTGTTATTGCAAAATGGCAAAATTATATATTAAACCCTCACTAAAAAAAAAAGAAACCAAAAACATTGTGACTGGGCTTCAATAAAATGTGGCAACTCAGCCTGAAATATATTTTTCCCTCAGAAAATTATATACAGAATGAATAAAATAACATTATTTAAGACAGGTTAGGATGACTCCTTTTTTTTAAAGTTGGAGAGATGAAGAAAGAAGGAGCAATGGAGCCCAGAGAATTTAAGAGACTTGCTGAAAACCACAAAGGACATAAGTGCTTTTGTCAGGAGGCCTCATGCTTTCAATTTTGGGCTTAGATCCCAGGGTCACAGAGTCTGAGAAGAAGTACTTTTTGCACATTGAAAGTGTGATGCTATGAACTGAGTGCTTTAACACTCACAGAGAATATCCAGTAACAAATTCAGAGCACAACCCAAGGGGCCAGATTTCAGGCACATAAGAACTCCATGGGGCACCTGGCTGCAGTAAGTGGACCACTAGTTTTGATACCTAAGGTTTTCTTCTTCTCAATCTAGATTTCCAATTGAGCAGAACAGCTGTCCTTGTCCTGACAGGCAAACGTGCATTGTCCCCTTTTCTGTTGACAGCAGAGGATAGGAGGAGGCAAGAAAGGTTCAGATGACTTCCTGGACAAAGGAGGTTTGTAGCTGCAGCCTGATGAACATCTGAGATAAGAGCAGCAACAGCAAATTGGCCCCAGTGGGAATGGCAGCAGCAATCTCTTCACCTAAAGGCAAGCCAACAATTATGCTTGCAGTGCCCAGTGTATGTCTGTCTGCTCCCATCACTGCCCTCCCATCGCTGCCCCCATGCCCCCCACTCACAGAGCAGGTGTACTCAAGGCTACTGCTCTGTTATGCACAGCTTGAAAACAATTCCAGTCCTTTCTTTCTTCTGCCCTGTCCAAAGCCAGAGGTCTGAGCCTTATTGCACTGCATAACAAAATGGAGAAGAGGGTTTGAGTAGAGAGGCAGGATAAGAAGTACAGCATATCAGCCACAGAGAACTGGGAGAAAGAAAGCTCAGATTCCCCAACCACAACTGACTTGTAGACAAGCAATGGGCATTCCTGACATGCCACGAAGCAGTTCAACCACCCAAGATTTCTGACAGCATAAATCCAGCAGCAGTATCTGGGGAGCACTGTCCTCTCAAGGCAGCAGGGCTGCAGAGTTTGACAAAGGGCTCTGTCCCAGCATCCAGCATAACTCCAAGGCTGGCTGAATGCCTGTACTGTCTCCCAGCACACAACAAGTTAATAACAAGATTCTCAAAATTCTCTGCATGCTGTGAACCTCCTCCCTAAGCTCCTTTTGTCCCAGCTCCTTCCTTATTTTCCTGAGTCAGCATGGCTCATAGCACTCAGCTACAGGAAAAGGGCTTAATGGGATGGCTGGACAAAATTAAAGGGGCGTTATTAATTTGACAGGTGCTGCTGCCTCGTGTCATGTCCCAAGTTTGTCCTATAGCTGTGCTGATTATTTTCTCTCCTTGGATCAGGGACATTTCATTTATTAGCACTGAACTTCCCCCTTACTGCCTGCAGCCACTGCTGCTCTGATCTCCCCAACTCACTTTGCAATTAAATTTTGTCCTCTTGTGAAACAACTGTGCAGGAAAGGTCTTGTGTTTTGTTTTCTGTTTTTCCCCCTTGACCAAGTTCTTCTTGGTCAAAACAGCCTCTGGAAATCCTAGCAGAATCCCAAACAGAGTAAAACTAGCTGGGAACAGTATAATATGAAAAGAAGTCTAGAAGCTGTAGTTTTATATACCTAAAATACTCATCTCAAAAAAGAAGAAGGAATGGGGGCACTGGAGGCCACTAAGTCTTAGCTGTAGAGGTATAAATCTGATGGAACCATGAAGCTGCTGGAGATTTACATGAAGATGGCTTGAAAGAAGACCCAAGAACTCTTGTGTTGGAAAATCTTGAGATGAGGAGCATCAAAATCATCACATTGTTCCTTTTACAAACACTAGCAGTCAAATCCACTGATGGGCAGGAAGTCTGGGGAGCATGATTGCTCCCATTTAAGTGATTTACTTTATTTTCACTGCTGCTAACACTCTGTGGTTTGTTTGTTTTTGTTGTTTTTTTCCCTGGGAATCACATTAACAGCTATAAAACTGAAAATTTAAATGAACTCTGCTCGGGATCTGTTTTTGCTCCATAAAGCTCCGCATGGCTTTTTGTTTGTTTCCCCTCATCCCACTCCTCCTCTACATACAATTCCCCAGAAACCTTCATGTCATAAATTACTCCTTTGCTGTTTCCCCTTTTGAAGCCAAATCTTCATGCCTCCCTTCTTTTTGCCTTCTTCTCCATAGAAACAAAGACCACCTTTCTCTGGACTACTCATGGCAACCCTTTCATTCACTCGTTCCTAGGACTGTTAGCACATATATGTCATGTATGTATGACATTTCTGGTTTTGTGGACCTGGACAACCTTTCATAAGCCCTTGCTGTCACACGAACTTTAATTAAATGCAAAAACTTTTCTCTAGGCTTTCTTGCCATTCCCTAAGTTCCCATTCCCTTTCCTATCACTGAATATGTCAAAGGCTGAAGATAGTAGAAGCAATATTACCCTTTCCTAGGAATGAATGCTTTTTTTCCAGGACTGAGCCGGCCTGCACTGATGCCAATTACACCAGCTTTTTTATGGCTTCATTACTGCTAGAACCACTATAAAGCACAGCACTGAAAGGCTGGACCAGCCTTTTTAATTGCACAGAGGTACCGATCATTGTGCCTTTATGTACTTGAGATGCTCCTTCTGATCCTCCACTTCCCTGAGCCAGGGATAGCTCCCCAGGCTAGGCAGAACAGAATGAGGAGAAACTTGGGTAAAGCAGCTGGCGTAAGTTGCCTCTCTCTGGAGATCTCCATGTGAGAAGTGCAGAGCACTTTGGGCTGTTTTAAGCATGACAGCTGGCCAAGCAGCAAAGGTCAAGACAGCAAGGAAAAAAAGGAGGAGAGAGCTCAGCATGAAGGATTTGTGCAGCATCACAGGCTTTCTCTCCAGCACAGTGATCTGACCATTCCCAAAAGGCAGGGGGTCAAACTCTGCTCTTAAACATAGCAGCATGAACAGTGTTAAGATCCCTGACTGCTGCATAACGCAATACTAAATAAGTGCTCAGGTGCTGCCTTTGGAGACAAACCAAAGGAACAGAAGGGAAATGCTTTATGAACCAGCTGACCACTGTTGATCTCTTAACAAGGGTAGGTAAGAGAAAAAATCCAGGGTGCCTGACACCAGCTGCCTGGGAGAAGATGAGGGCACCAAAGGGCTGAGAAGTTTCTCAAACTGTGGGGTATCCCTACGATACAAAAATATGTGCTCTTGACTTGGGAGGGTACATGGGAAACAGCTCTCCTAGAAGCCATAGGAAATGATGCTGCTTCTTCAAGTCACTGGGGCTGCTGTAGACGAGTATGGCCAACCATAAGAGAGGTCTGTGACATGAGATATTGGGACAGAAAGCAGTGCTGGGTGAACTCTCACTGGCATGGGCAATTCTCAGTATTGCCATGAAGTGCAGTTCTCTCTCCCCCTTCCCTATCTCCTTCCACTCAAGCTTGTCAGTGGGGAAGAGCAATGGGTTGTAGGAGCTCTAAATAAAGAGACTGTCTGACAATGGAGTGAATGACAGGGGGGTATCTCTTTGCTTGCACCTTGTCTAGCTAACCTTCCAGCTTCCCTTCTCATCTCCATCTTGAGTTCACCTCCAATTTTTGCCACCCAGCCTTTACAGCAAGAGGAGCACCAGGTTTCTCCCAGCTTTAAAGCAGAGCCCAGAGGACAGGAAGAACCCTTGGCAAAAGAGGAGCACTCTCTACCAGCCCTGATATCAGGTCTGGAGGAAACAGCTGGGGTGCTTGACACAAATGTGTCCTGCTGCTACTGTTCTGTGTCCCCTCTGCCAACAATTTCACTTGCCTTATTAACTATTCCCAACAGCTCCACTTTCTGTGTGCGTGCTTGTTTGGGTAATTCTTGTTTCCTCCCATTTAGCGCATAAGAAAAAAAGCATTAGCGACAGTCTTGGTTTTAAATGAACCCTATTAATACTCAACTCTGCAAGGAACTGTGGGATAATTTTGATAAATGTGACTGGGAAGCCTGGCTGACAGAACCAAGTGCAATTCTAGTGTGTGTTCAGAGCCCATCACTGCACACACAGAAGGGGGCAAGAGGTGGGCACAGCATGGGGCTGGGGGTGAGCCAGGCAGAAGGGAGAGCAGAGGCAGGGGGTCTGTTCAACAGGACAGCTACACTGCTGTAGCATAGGCTCCTCAAAAGATCAAGATAAAAACAGGCTTAGTGAGATGTGAATGGTGAGAGGAAAAGAAAAAGAAGATGCAGTTTGAAAAAAACCACACTGTAAAAAATAGAAAACATCATTTGAAACACAGACACTTAACTGTGGAGAGGGGGGAATAAAGCCAGGAAACTGTGATAGCAAAATGGAGTTAAAGGTGACACAAGGCAGGAAACCAGACACAAGCTTCCACAGAAATGAAAAAGGGTTGAGTGAAACCAAATGTACCTAGGCCACAGTTCAGGAGAGCACACAAATTATTTGAAGGCACTTCCTTTGGTTGATGTACTTACTCACTTAAAGTAAATACTTCTGTGGTTCACTGATTGGCAACCTCATGCAGCAACATCTTACAAGAAATGTATTGAAAAGCAAGAGGTAGGAGCAGGCAGAAATGCGCTCGTGAGGTATCAGCAGCTGAGGTGAAGAATTACCTGCCCAAACTTTTCCTGTAGACTCTAAAGAACTACATGGTCTCAAAAAGGAAGGCGCAGCTAAAGGAAAGTGGTTGAAACTAGGAAGGAGTTCATAAAGACTCTGTGAATATGTTAAGTACATGACTATTCTTGATGGTATGTGCTTTTGGACATACCATCTCTGAAAAGGAATAGAGCCCATTATTTATTTCTGTAGGTGAGTGCCAGTCATGTATTTCTACTTCATGCACAAGGTAAGTTCAGCCTGGAAATAGACTGCTGGGTATCCTCAAAAATGCAGCTCAGCCTTCAGAGGCACACAGCAACACCTGGAATATCCCACAGTCTTTGGAGAAATGCAAGAATATACACAATGCTATTGAGATGCCTTCAAATTAATAGAAAAAGTGTGTTTTTTATTGGTTGGGGTTTTTTGTTTGTTTTTTTCTTTTTAACTCTGTGAAATTACAAGTTCATACCCAGACAATTTAAGTTTTATGGAAATCAGACTTCTCTGGCCAGGAATATGCATTACAGCTTGATCTGGACTTCAAAACTATGGCCAGCACCCAGGGTGGACTGATCCATCAATAGCTACTTGGAAGCCAGTTTAGATAGGACAGTGAATGCTGGGGAAGACCAGTATATATCCCTACATACTCCTAAATTAATCTCTATAGCACCTCAGCATTTCACTGGCGAGCAACATCGCTTATTTTGGGCCTGTGACACTGAATTTCTTTGAAAAGCACCATGAGAAATATGTTTAATTAAAACCAAAGGCAAAACTTCCATGGGATATCTATAACTACCTGTCATGAGCTTTACTGAGAGGTCCTTGAAAAGACAGACTTCTGTCACAGCACACAATAGTGCCACAAAGAAGAACGCATCACCAGCAGATCTTCTGTTGCCCAAGAAGTGTGGGAAGTACATTTAATGATTCTTATCCTCTGCTTCCCAGCCTCTCGAAGGACCTTTCCCACAGAGGGTGAATCCCAGCCATTTCAAGCACTTCTGAGCCAACACGCCTATGTGTGCCATCCCGCGTTTTGAGCTGCAAAATGCTGCTCCACAAGTGGTTGATTCTGTAAAACTAATTTGCTTTTCCTGCAAAGCAGGCAAACACATGAGAAATGCCAGGATCGTTTAGCTGCCACTGACGTGCCGGCTGTAGCCATGCTGCGAGGTTCTGGAGAAGCATGTACCTCTCCTTTCGGAGAGCAGCTGCTCTTCGCCTGCAGCTGGTGGAGCCAGCTCCATCTGGAGACCAGATCAGAACCCATTAAGCACAGAGGTAGGAGACTGCTTGGAAGTGGAGTTTTTAAGGCAGGAAGGCAAGGGCTCGGCTGCAGAATTTCAGCCCTTGTAAAGAAAGGAAAAGAAAGCGGGGAAAAAGCAACCCACACAGCCTATTGAGCAATTGTTCCTGCATAGCCTCTCCAGTCTAATTGATTTGGACACCACAGCTAATTTTTGCTCAGACATCTGTTAGCACACATTAGCGCATGTCATTAGACAGGGAAGCACAGATCAGATGGAGGGGCAGAGCTCAAAGGCCCTGGTTTGGGATGCTAGAACAAGCGAGAGAATGGATGAGAGGGAGAAGATGTTTGTGCAGGGTTGGAATAGTTGGAAGGAGCTAGGAGTAAAGGGGAAGGACTTGGCTCGCTCAGAACATTCCCACCAAAGAGTCGCATATGTTCCACTCGCTTACCCGAGCTACAAGCACGCCTGTTTCATTTACGGACATGCCTCGAAGGGCCTGGTCCTCACCAGCACACAGGCAATAAAGCCAGAGCTCCCACGAGGAGCCCTAACATGTATTTCTCCACATTTTTGCTGTTTGCAGGTTCTTTGGTTATGATTGGAGGTCTCAGAGACAAAAGAAAGAGACAAGAGAAAATTACCTTTCTCACCTTACTCCTGCATGGTGTCAGGTTGCTCTGGACATGTTCTATATTTAAGCTTTACAGATATGATGAGTCCTTCCACTGGAGAAGCAGAACAACATATGAAAGGTAAAGGCTAGAAGCATGGGACAGAAGGGAGATAGTAGGACATCAGAAAACCCAATAACCTTCACAACCTTCCTCAGGGCTGTTTTGCAGCAATTCAGTGGCTGCAGTTCATTTTAACCACCTGTAACACTAACAGGTCAGGCAGCTGATAATTTCAGCCCAGCTACAACTGGGTGCACACCAAACACACTACTTGATATGGCTTAACTTGTCTACCAGTAAGAAAACATCCTCCTACCCAACTATTTATTTTTTTTTCAGGAGCAGTGTAAATCTTCTGCCTACTGTCACTGCAGCAATATGGAGGCATGTGCTCAAATCCAAGTCCAGCCTGCATAAGCAATTCCCCAGCTGAAGCCCCACAGTGCAATGTTCCCCTCAGGAGTGGCTGCTGCTGCAGTCATCCCAGGCTCTGCAGCGTACCAGGTGCCGCGACTGCTGGCAGCGCGCCCTGGCAACACCAGGGATCTGCATAACTGGGAAAGGAGTTATTTTTGCTCATGTACATGGAAGCAAAGGTAAAGATGAAGAGCATAATGAAGTTTCTCTGGGTATATTTCTGGTTTCCCACAGCTTTCTTGTGAAAGATGGAGCTTTTATATTGATTTGCTGATGTCTGAAAAAGAACTGAGCTCATTCTTTCATGTTTTTGCTCCATGAAGGTAATAAAAGAGGCTTTCTTTCCTCTTGGGTCAAACTTTGCACAAAACGCATGGGAGCCCTAGTAGCCTTGAGGCTTTACCTCCTCCACCAACTGTGGTGGAAATTAGCCAACAGGCTTTTGGGTTCAGAGGACTGACTGTCACCACGACCATGCAATATTAATTTTCTTTGAAACAACAATCCAAAAGTTGATGAAACGGCCTTGTTTTTCTTGAACACGCTGCCTGGGAAGGAGGGAGAGGCAGGATTTGTCAACTGAAACTCCACTGATGGAGTGAAGAGGTCAACATCTATTATAGGGATGATACAGATGAAGGTAAGCCTGTCAGTCATAGGATAAAAAATGAAGCTCTCATCTCCCAGTGAGTGTGTAGTACCTCTGCTTGCTCTCATTGTGTCTCATCCTCCGTTCTCTTGCACTGTTTTTCCTTTGGCACAGCTCAGCTGACATTAGCAGAGTTGCTCCCACACCTTCCCAGGCATCGTGCTCTGCCCGACTTTGACAGGCATGTCACTTCCACTTTGGAGAAGGACTGACACATTAACATCTGCACAGCCCTCTGCAAAACCACCCTTCTCATGCAAGCATCTGCCAGCTGAGAAGCTCCATCCCACTAGACAAAGTGCTGATCAGGGTGGCAAAAGCGGAAAATAAAAGCTGATATTCCCACCCCAAAACAGTGGCTGCCTGCAAAATACAAAGCAAACAGCTCTCAGTCCAGGAAACTGCTGCAAAAGCACCCTGGTTTTGATTCTCTGATGAGACAGAAAGCACATGGGAAGAGCTGCAAGGGGAACTATAAAACTGAGCAATTAGCCAGTGACCCACTCAGATTTGCTTTGTTTGCTCAGCAGCTGCACAGTGCACAGATATCTGTCTGCACCATTGAGGTAAGCAGTGCTCGGCTGGCATTTTGTCCTTCTCTTTGCCATACACGCTTTTTTGGTCCTAACAGTCAGGTTTTGGTTTTGGCGGAGGGCACCAGATGCCCAGGGTGAAACAGGTCACCCCCCCAGCAGTCCCAGTTTGTCCCATCAGCTCTACAACAGCCAGCACTGATCCACTGCACCCCAATTCCAAGGCCAATCAGAGTAGTCACAGGCCTGTTGCCCCAGCAGGGATAGAGGAGGGTGACACCACTAGGCCAGGGGACTGCAGAGGAGACATATGGGGAAGTGTAACAAGAGAAACAAGAGGAAGCATGGGAGAAGGTGTGAGAACACACACAAGGAGACAGAGGAGAGGACAGAGAAGTAGATACAGAAGGATGCGTGTGAAAGGGGATGTTGTTGTGGAAAGGCTGGGAATAGCTCTTAGATGTAGGCATGCTGTGCTGGGGGGTAATTTGGAGATCCTGTGCTTATGGGGGACCCAGACTGGAGCAGTGACACTCTTGAAGGGACTGCAGCCCATGAAGGACCCAGACTGGAGCAGGAAAAGGGTAAGAAGGAAGGAGCAGAGAAAACAAGGGTAGGAAGCCAGGAGCAGCAACAAGAAACTATCACACACCAACTCAGTCTCCTGCACTGGGTGTTGTGTCAACCAAGGGACTTGCAGGGATTGAACATAAAGTGGTCAAAGAGGGCAACAGTGGTCTCAAGGTAGAGGGAGAGGTGTTGGCGTGAGGCTGAGTCTGGGGTAGCAGTTTCCATTGGTGTTTGTAGCAGCGTTTCTCTTCTTTCGTTTCTCAATACCCAAACATTAAATTAAAAGTTTGTGTTAATGGACATTAAATTAAATCAAGCTAATTTGCACACACCAACCCCCAGGCTTTCTTCTGAGAACCAGCTGGTACTGACAAGAGGAAGCTTTATGTGTCTGCTCAAAGAACAGTAAGGTGAGGAAAAGTCTGAGGTTTGTTCCTCCCCCTTACATTATCTACTTGGACACCATGGCTACCAAAGTCTGTGAAGTCCATCATGAAAGGGAACTGAAAATGGGGTTTGTTTTAGTCTGTGCCGGGGGCAGCCTTTATTCTACTGTGTGTCTTCCCACAGCCTGACTGCATGGGCTTCATTATCAGTGTTTATCAAGGACCTCAAAGTGTGCTGTTCAAGCCCTGTAATTCCTGCACTGGTGAAACACCTAATTATCATCCTAAATATATCCATGGAGAAATTGAAGCATTAATGAGATAGGGTGGGAAAAGTGACTTACTGTGGGTAATATGAATGACTGACACACTAGGAAGGGTAACCAGCAGCAAACCCCCCAGGCTTGTACTTCAGCAGAAGGTGAAAAAATAAAAATGGACAACAGGAAGTGAGAGAACGAAAAGGAAGAAATGAATGCAGGATGAGGAGGAGAGAACACACAGAGCAAGGAAAGCTGTCAATGGGAAAAAAGGCTGCTTCAGTGCATGCCAAGCAAAAAATGGAAGTGACAGCCTGAGCTGCAGAACAAGAATGCCTCAGACTAAATGGGAAATAGCCAGAGTGGCCTACCACGACTTCCTCAGTAGAAAACACTTTGTATCTGGGATGCCTGTAGAAGAGGCAGGAGTCCCTCTGACATTTGCATGCCTCAGGGCTTCCCTGAAGGGCATGTTTCCATTGGCAGGAAGAGCAGTTGGGACAGTTGGATAAGATGCTGTGAACAAGGTTTGCAGCATTTAACCTGCATTAGGAAGTAACAATTTACTCACTCGCTCCCACTTACCGGGCGCCAGGGCTCAATTACACGGGAGCCTTTAAAGGAAGGAGCGTCCATACATTATCACAGCAAACAAGTCAGTGTGACTTCGTTCAAGGGTATCATCCACCCTGGAACCTATTTCACATCTGGTTGGCCAGCTGAGTGAGAACTGATTGCACACGCTCCCTTGTTTCTCTGTCTATGTGTATGGTGGAGGAAGACCCCAATTCATTAAAGGAAACAGAGCGAAGTAAAGAGCCGAGCCTCTCCCTGTTAACCTCCCCTGGAAAAATAGATTCCTACACAGCCAAGAGTTTGTATCAGTAAGAGAGCAAAAAGCACTTTGTTTTACCTCACTCTTTACAGCATTACAGAATAGTAGTGACATCACAGGATCTTTGGTGTAACCCCCCATGCTGTTCAATTAAGATGTAAAATGCAGAGATTTTCTCCACTGCCCCTCTGCACTCAAGGTAATTTTTTTGCTTCTTACCCCTGCACCCTCCCCATGATAGGGACTCTGGCTGAGTTTCCCAGCTACACAAAGCAGACTGGATCCTCACTCCTTCCTTAGCTATACCACAGAACCATAGAATTGTTTAGGTTGGAAAAGGCCTCCAAGGTCATCAAGTCCAACCATTAACCCAACACTCCCACCCTACCACTAAACCATGCCCCTCAACACCACATCTACATGTTTTTTAAATACCTGCAGGGATGGTGACCCAATCATTTCCCTGGGCAGCCTGTTCCAGGCCTTGACAACTCTCAGTCATGAAATAATATCCTAATATCCAACCCAAACCTTCCCTGGTGCAGCCTGAGGCCATTTCCTCTTGTTGTACCACTTGTTACCTGGGAGAAGAGATTGACCCCAACCTCACTCCAGCCTCCTTACAGATAGCTGTAAATAAGGTCCCACCTGAGCATCCTTTTTTCTAGACTAAACAACCTCAGCTCCCCCAGCTGCTCCTCATTAGACTTGTGCTCCAGACCCTTCACCAGCTCCACTGACCTTCCCTGGACATGACTGGGCACCTCAACATCTTTCTGGTAGTGGGGGGGTCCAAAACTGAACACAGAATTCAAGGTGCAGTCTCACCAAATACAGGAGGAGAACAATCACTGCCCTGCTCACATCATCATACAGACTCTGGTTCCCTGTCCCTGCCATCCAAATAACAGCTTTAGTACCATTAGCACTTCTTCCCTGGGATATTGCTCCAATTTGAATCTTTCTGGAGGTAAAGAAAGTCAGGATAAAGAGGGAAATAAAGATAGTCAGGAACATGAGGGTGGTATTTAAGCTGAAATTGGGAGGAGGTTGGTCATCAAACCCCTTTGTTTCTGCTGCAGCTTTCCAGTTAAGGCAGAAAAGACCACTTCTTTGTGCAGTGAAGCTTTGTATGTTCATTACCTGTCATAACACAAGATCACTTCTGAGAACCTGACAGGTGGATGCCCTGNGATCACTTCTGAGAACCTGACAGGGGGATGCCCTGACTCTGCAAGGTCTGCAAGCCTTCGGCATGCAGCCTTACAAGTGAAGAGTTGAGAGTCAGAGAATTTACTGCCAAAGCTATTTGGAAGCCTGATGCGCAGCATAGGAATGGATCTAGATATCCCCAG
>VYZP01037682.1:1175-16826 GCA_013400635.1 Hypocryptadius cinnamomeus | reverse complement strand
CAAGCCCTGTGAGGAACAACTAAGGGAGCTGAGGTTGTTTAACCTGAAGAAAAGGAGACTCAGGTGTGACCTTATCACTCTCTACAACTTCCTGAAAGGTGATTGTAGTCAGGTGGGGCTTGGTCTGTTTTTCCAGGCAGCAACTGACAGAACCAGAGGACAGTCTTAAGCTGCACCAAGGGGAATATAGGTTGGATATTAGGAAAAAGTTTTTTACAGGAAGAGTGATAAAGTACTGGAATTATCTGCCCAGGGAGGTGGTGGAGTCATCATCCCTGGATGTGTTTAAAAAAAGATTGGATGTGGCACTTGGTGCAATAGTTTAGTTGAGGTGTTAGAGCATGGGTTGTACTCGATCTTTAAGGTCTCTTCCAACATAGTCATTCTGTGATTCTGTGGTATTATACCTGAAATAAGTTGGCCCTGATCACTGCAATTTTTGCATGCCTTTTATGTTCATAGAATAAATGTTTCTAATTCTTCTAGAAGGAGTATCTTCTAAAAGAAGGGATATCTTCTAAAGAGTGTGACAAAGGGAACTCATTAGATGTACAACAACTGACCACAGAGATATGAAATTAGGGAAAACTTCTTCATTGAAAATGTTATCAAGCATTTTAATAGATTACCCAGGGAAGGAGTGGAGTTACCGTTCCTGGAGGTATTTATAAGATGTGACACTTAGGGATGCGGATTAGTGGTGGACTCGAGAGAGCTGGGTTAATGGTTGGACTTGTCCATCTTGGAGGTCTTTCCAACCTAAAAAAAAATCTATGATTCTATAAATTGAAAACAAAATAATGAAAGTGTTACTGCCTAACTCAGATAATACTTTTTCAAGGTTGCACTAAATTCCAGTGCTTCTGGCTTGGAAAATAACCAAAATATCCCAACATATATTTTTATTGTATGAAAAATACCTCTGCATGATTATTTAATTCTCTCTTTCCATCAATATTTCCAACAATATTTTACTATTGATCATTTATTTACTGTTATTCTCAAATTAAAGTCACTTCTTCAATATTAAAAGCATTCTATAAATGCTAAGTATATTGCAATGAAATACAAAATAGTGAAAGAGTTTCTTGATGTTTACTGAGTGTATCCATTTATGTAATTTGAAATATGAAACAAAAACTTTGATATCACACCAAATCTATTGGATCTATTTATATCTCTGTCAGAATTGTTATACAAGGCAGTGAAACTTCAGCTTCTAAACCAAATGTCTCCCAGAGCAAGATATTTAATTTGCATGCATGACACTAGAGAAGAGGAAATTAATTTGGCTGAATACAATCAATGCATATCTAATGGCAAACAACAGTTGAAATAAATCTTACTATTTTTATACCTCCAGGGTTTAATCCAGACAGCTGTAATTAAGCAAAGTTCTCCTCTCCTAAGGGTTCTGAGAACAGGTAGAATGTGTTAGAAACCTCCATTCATTTATGCTTCAATCTGGTTTGTCTCAGGCACATATAAACCTCTGTTGCTAAATATAAGAGGACTTGCAAAACCAGTCTTTGTATTCTTGATTATTTTCATAATTTAATTGCTAGGTTTTTTCCATTACTCTGTTTTACTTAATTTTGTTCAAAAAACTGCAATAGAGGGAGCAGCTACTAAGCAGTACAGACTCCTCCAGCCTGATGTGCCTTTAGACCTCTGAGCTGGGGATTTGTTCCTTACACTGTTTATTTATAAGCACAGATATTGTGAATTTATGTATAAATTGCGTTCCAAAACACACAAGACCACAGTGTATACATCAAAACACTTTGCAACACCTCCCAGGGTCAGGGAGCAAAAACAGTGGGTTGCTCTCCGAGAGTAGATGAGCCAAGGGTGTCCCAAGGTGTGAAGGAGAGTACCCTCACCAAGTAATGCAGTCCCACAGACTCTGAGCTAGAGTCTCAGAGCAAATGTGGTCACTCCAAACTCAATCAGACAAAAAACCAGTCGGCCAGAAAAGTCCAGAGCAATGAAACAGATTTGAAGATGAAAGCATGAAATCAGGCCATTGGGACCAACAAAATACATAGACAGACACAGGCATATCTGTGACACAACGTAGGCAAGGATAGGGCCTGAACTTGAATGAACTTGAGAGGAGTAAGATTCTTACTTCTCACAACATTTTCCCATAAAGCTTTCCTCATGGCAACCTGATTCCAGGCAGCACAGCAGCACCGGATCAGTGCTGGCTCGAGCACTAGCAGCTGAGCCCCTAGTGCAGCTGAGCCCCTAGTACAGAGCCCAAGGCTATGACACTTGGTACTGAATTCTGGAACTTGATACTCAGCTGAAACCAATGATAGCCTAGAGGTGTCAGCTTTGGCTGCTCTTGCTTCTTTATGTGCCCAACAGCATTCATGATCACACGGCCTTAAAGCAAATAATGTAATTACACTTTGATATACACGTAGAATATGGGAGCTATTCATAAATCCATAGGGCAACAAAGCTTCATATTTTTCCATAGGAGAGCCTATAACCAAAATAAGGTGAAACACATCTCAATGCCTTGTGTATGCCTCATTGCCTCCTCTCAGAATGAAGGGAGGCTAAAATTACTGGTTGAAGTGCAGACAGCTGTTCCACTGATCACGGAGGTTTAACCCACTTGCCCGCAGGGCAAGAACAGAGGAAGAAATAAGAAAAACCTTGTGCCTTGTGGAAATAACAGGTATATCACTTAGAAGTTGCCATCACAGGCAAGACAGACTTGATTGGAGGAAATTTAATTTAATTTGTTGAAAATTAAAATAGATTTGAGTAGTGAGAAATGAAGACAAAAGATTAAAACACCTTCATCCCCACCTTTTCTCAAACTCAGTTTCACTCCATTTCCAAATCCTTTAAGCTGCACACAACCCTCAGCAGTGTCCTACTCACTGACCTGCAGCGTTTCACCTTTCTTAAGCTCTTTTTAACCAATGTGTCTTCTTGTCTGCTGGGCTCAGCCTTGCCCTGAGGTGGGTCCACTCTCTGATGGAAGCATATCTGTGTCTGGAACAGAGAGTCCCCTTAGAGAGGCCACCCTTCAGCCCCACCTCTGCCAGTGCCTGGGCACCTGCACCTGCCACACTACTATTTGTGTGCAGTCAGTGAGTCCTGTCGTGGCTCCCCAGCATACCAGACTCTGCAATGTTTTCTACAATAGCAGCAAGGTGGAGAATGATGTGTTGTATGTTGGGGAACCTCTATGCAGCAGATTTTTACAAAGTTTAACAGCTTGTCTCTTGAAGTTCAGATGAATATTCTGATTTGGTGCCACTCTGACAAATTGCCTAAGCTTATCCACCCAAAATCTTAAATGTAATGCACTACTAAATAGAAAAACAATGTTTATTGTCTCAGAATAAGAATTTCTATGCATGTCTGGGAAACTTTCAAACTGAACAGAAGGTTGTATAATTAATTTTAATGTTCTCAAGGTAACACAGTGTAAGGAGATAGGCTATTTCTACCTGGTACACAAATGAATAGATGGGATTTTGTTAAATTTATCTATATACATATATTCATATCTATATGCATATACTCATGGAGATCTCAATAGACATCCTATTCAAATTTGCAATAAATTTTAATATTCATTAGTTTAGATGATTAATACCTTATAATACCTTATAAGTCTATAAATAATATAGACTTAAATTAGCCTCTTACGTTGTGAAAAGAAGAGCATTGCTAAGTCACGTGTAATAAGATTCCTTCTAATACGTAATTCTCATTTGCGGAATTCTGCAATATGTTCAGCACCTCCATATGTTGTTGTGGCACCATGCCAATTACAAATAAGCTTTCTATACAGTGCAGAGTTTTCATAGCCACACTCTAAAAATAACCTCAGAGGGGAAAGATAAAACATGGAAATCTGACAGAGAATCTGTCAAATGTCAGCTAGGATTACAATTGCACAGAACTTCCAAGAGATAACTAGAGGCCTTTTATCTGCTGATTGCATGGCTGACTATAATTTTCAAATCAAAAAAGATGGTCCAAATCTGTCTATGAAAAATATTTTTTATGGGTTTCCATAATAAAGTTAAATTCAAAAAATTGTAATGTTATCGTGGGGAAAAACTAATAATTTTTGGCATTTGAATGGCAGTAGGATGCGCAGATAAAGTCATGTTTAAATATATAAATTATAAAACCACTAATATATCCAAAATCTTTATACAATTTTTTTATCCCACAAGATTCTGTTCACAGGGGTTTTCACTATTCATAACATAAATATTCAACCAGTGTTCTTAGGAATCTATAGCAATGAACAGAAATGAAATTAAGTTTTCAATGTCTTGTTAATAATTAGTATAGAACTTGACCTTAAGAGCTTACAGCCTCCTATTGCATGGTGCCCCTTGTGGGGCCACAGATCTTGCCAGAAAATCTTCTCCTGTGTGGACTCCTCTCCGCAGGATCACAGGTCATGCCAGGAGCCTGCTCCAGATCAGGTTCCCCACAGGATCACAACATCTTCCAGTGCATATCCATTGCTGTGGCATGGGATCCTTCTTAGGCTACATTTGCTCTAATGTGGACCTCCATGGCCTGCAGAGAGTTGACCTGCTTCATCATGGTCTTCATCATGGGCTACAGGGCAGTCTCTGCTCTGGTGCCTGAAGCATCTTCTCCTTCTTCTCCACTGACCTTGGTGTCTGCAGAATTTTCTCTCACATATTCTCACTCCTCTGTCCTGGACACTGGTTTACTGCAGGATGTATTTATTTTGTTCCGTCTTCTTAAATATGTTGTCCCAGAGGTGCTGCCATCATCACTGATGGGCTTGACCTTGACCAGCAGCAGGTCTGTCTGGGAACTGGCTGGCATTGGCACTATCGGACCGGGGGGAAACTTCTCACAGAGGCCACTCCTGCAGCCCCCCCATTAACAAAATCTTGCCATGCAAAAGCAATACATTTGCTCAGAATTTATTAAGGTTCCTAGGATGAGCTTAAACATATTTTCTGGATGCTTTTGAGATTTTCCTTCTAATTCAAACACTAGAAAAAATTAATCACAAAAAAAATATGAAATGCATTCAAGACGATTTAATTCACGCTTTTCTTTGTACAGCAAGAGAAATTGTAAGCTGACTGCTACCCCATTAACATTTTAGTAAAATCAAGCCATATATTATAATAATCAGATATCAACATTTTTATTTGAAAAGTTAATTATTTGAAGCTAGTTTCCTTTCAGTAATGTGCAGAAAACTCTCAAATATAAAGGGAAATCAGAGATAAAGTCCATCTCTGAAAGAGTAATAAGAAGATTGAGTACTGCTTTGCTGACATTCTGAAAGAAATAACCTAAAATTTAGTATTGCTTTAGTTTTGGGGGTTTTTTTTTGTTTGTTTTGCTTTGTTTTGTCTTGTTTTGTTTTTGTTTTTGTTTTTTTAAAGAAACCATCAACATTCAGGTATCACTGATATTCACCAAATTTTTAAAAGCTGTACTCTAGTATGGTGGGAAACTGTTCACCTATGTTTTTACAGATAAAATCATACAGTTGACTAAATTTATTGGCAAAACTATGGAAGCCTGACAAATGAACTGATGCTTCAAACCTCATGCATTCATAAACCACCCAATTTCTCATTTATATTTGGAGCTTATCTGATAGATATGTCTAGAGAGCATAGCCACATAAAATACAGTGAAAATTGATTGGTCTTGTCCTTCCTAAATAGGCTAATTTTCTTCCTGATTCCAAATGTTAATTTGCATTGTGAAAGCTGTAACGTATTCTGGAAAAGGGAGAAGACAAGAAGGTGCCACTCTTTTTCAATTTATTTATTTTTTTATGTATTAAAAATTAGCAATTATTATTAAGTCTTTTTTGTACTCTTGAGTCCAAGACCTGGACACAGGAATCTTGATTTTGTCTCAAACCGTCAAAGTAATATCTCCTAACATGTAATGGCATTCTAGGATGTTTCAATAAACACTGAATACATGTATGTGGTCAACTGAAAGTAGCCTTTCATCTCCTTTTGTAGCCATTTGATTTGAAGCAGTTGGCTCTGAAAGTAATTTTTCATTTAATGACTACAATAAAGGATGAAAACTACTGGTTCAGATGAGAATTCTCTTAGCAACGAGTGCAAAAAGTCAAGAAGATTAGTTACTCTGAATAACTTCTCAATTTTGAATATTGTATTTCTCTTTGAATTTTCAGAGAAATTGCAAGTTAACAAACTTGTAGGAGATTAAATCTGTGTTACGATTTAAACCCTAGCTCTCAAGTAAACACCACACAGCTGCTTGATCACTCTTCCACCACTGAGATAGGAGAGAGAGTCAGAGGAATAAAAGTGAGAAAATTCATGGACTGAGTTAAAAACCTGAGTTTAATGGGTAAAGCAAAAGCTCTTCACAGAAGAAAAGAAGTAATTTATTCACTCCTTCCCATAGATGTTCAGCCATCACCAGTAATCCAGGGCTCCATTACACATAATGGTCACTTGGGAAGACAAATGCCATCACTCCAAATGTCCTCCATTCCTTCCTCTTTCCTCAGCTTTATATATTGAGCATGTTGCCATATGGTCTGAGATATATCCCTTTGGTCAGCTGGGGCACTTGTCCTGGCTATGTCCCCTCCCAAATACCCATGTATCTCCAGCCTCCTCGCTGTGAGAGGTGATGTGAGAAGCAGAAAAGGCCTTGACCCTGTGTAAGTACTGGTCAGCCATACCAAAACATGCCTGTGTTATCAACACTTTTTTCAGCACAAACCCAAAACTTAGCTCTATACTAGCTGCTCTGAAAAAGAATAACTCTACCCCTGTAGAGAAACACCTGGAGTACAATGCAGTCATTGGGCACAGCCCACGGCAGCTTCATGAGGGGAAAGACCTACTTGTTGATCCTGATTTTCTTCTACAACAGCAATTCACTGAGGTGATCAAGAAAAGCCAGTTGATGTAATCCCTTTGGAATTCTACAGAGCTTTCAATACTGCCTCTCACAGTATCCTTCTGGACAAGATGTTCAGCACAGCTGAAAAACTGCGATGAGTGAGCAACTGACTCATAGGCTGTGGTAAATGGAGTGACATCAGGCTGGCATCCTATCACTAGTGGGTTCCATAGGGATCCATCCTCAGCCGAATTCTCTTCAACATCTTTATTAATGACTTGAATGCAGGACTTGAGGGAATGCTAAGAATATTCGCTGACAACACCAAATTGAGAGGAGCTGTCCACTCCCTCAAAGGCAGAGAGGCCTTCAGAGAGACCTCAGCAAATTAGAGGATGGGGCTATCACCAACCGTGTGAAGTTTAACAAGTGCAAGTGCTGAATTCTGCACCCGGGCTGGGGCAGCCCTGGTTGTGTGTATAGACCAGGGAAAGAGAGGCTGGACAGCAGTACAGAGGAAATGGACCTGAGGGTCCTGGTTAGTGACAGGTCGAATATGAATCATTGTGCTCTGGCAGCCAGGAGGGCCAACTGTGCCCTGAGGGGCATCAGGCACAGCATCGCCAGCCGGGCAAAGGAGGAGATTGTCCTGCTCTGCTCTGCACTGGGGTGGCCTCACCTTGAAGTCTGTGTACAGTTTTGAGTGCCACAGTAAAAGGAAGATATTAAGCCATTAGAGAACATCCAAAGGAGGACAATGAGAATGGTGAAGGGTCTGGAGGTGAACCTGTATGAGGAGTGGCTAAAGCTATTCAGTCTATTCAGCCTAAAGGAGAGGAGATTGAGGGGAGACCTCATTGCAGCCTTCAATATCTTCAAGATGGCAAATGGAAGGGCAGGTACCAATCTCTTGACTCACATGACCAGTGACATGGTCCAGGAGAATGGCCTGATGCTGAGTCAGAGGAGGTTTAGGTTGGATATCAGCAAAAGGCTTTTCACTCAAAAGGGAGATTGGGCATTGTTGGCTCCATTAGGCACATTCACACTCTAACTATTCAACTCTTAGTGAGAAGTGAAATGGGCCCAAAATTTTCTGCTGTTCTACATGAAAACTCAACTAATACATATGCCTCAGACTGAGATTTTGTCATGATCGTTTGGATGATACCCAAGCTTGAAGATCTTCCTGAGCCCCTTCTTAAAATACATTGCAGATACATGTTTTTGCTATAAATATTGAAGAAGGCTTACTTTAGAATTTTATACATTCAGGAAATGTGACTCAGTTGTTTGGGCTCCTTTTGACCTGCACTACTGAGGTAAAGTTGTCTTATTCCAAATCTATCGGCTACAAACTGCTCTCGAGATTGCTCCAATCAGATCCTTTGCACTAGTCAGCAAACTCACACTGAATAAAGACAAGCTGCAAATATCTTCTTAGATGAAAGGGCTCCAGACATAAGTACGATCCATAATACAATAATGCAATACCAAACTCAAATAAGTGTAGCAGGATAGTATTATGAGAACCTCTGTTACCAAAAAGTCACTGGGGTTTTTTTTACTGTGTGAGTTTGGACAAAAGAATATTTTTCTTGCACGTTGACTAGCAATTTCTCAATGGAACATCCTCATGTGAGGATATTGCCTCTTACTGTAACAAAGAAGGAGTATGAGAGAAAAAAATTACTAATGCCATAGGAAAAAAATAATGATCCAACATTTAAATATCTCTATTCTCAAAAAGGCAGCTGAGAAGAGCGTGTTCATGTTATTACACTTGTGGTTAAAGTGGTTTGCACTGCAGTGTATTCAGCTCAGAAAAATTCCTCTCTGAAAAACAATATAAGTTAAATATTACATTTTCAATACATTTATTCAGACATTACTAGAACCAGCCTCTATCTCCAGAGAACTCTGAAACATAAGAAATCTGTCAGACTGAAATAAGCATCAACCTTTATATGGAACATAATCTCCTCTTAATAAATATAAAAGATACATTCAAAATAATATTTGTCTAGGATTTGCCCAGTATGACACGATCATAGAGTCCGTTAAGAGACTCTCTAAGCCCTTTCAAAACACCATAGCTATAAAAAGCATGGATATAAAGTAATTTAAGTAGCACATTGAACAAATATACCTAGGAATACTAAGCATGAATTATTCTTATGGTAATTCTGGGAAATTGTAAAGAAGCTGTGCCAGCAATGACAGCAGTGGCAGCATGAGGGCATCACAAGATCATAGATATACAGTCAGCTGTCATTAAATCCACTTGCAAGCCAACGTTCATACACCATATAAAAATAGCATCCCTTTGTTGCATAATTACTTTCAAAGAGGCCATTAGGGACACCATTTTTGTAAAATAAAAAAAAATGTTACTGATCCATTCTTTTACTTCATTTTTCACAAAGCAAATCACAGATAATCTGACCTATCAGCACTTAAGAAACAGATTTTTTTTTTTTTTACCTTATAGTTGTTTGCTACAACTCTAGTGTAAATTTGCTTTGAAATGTTTCAGAAAATGCATTTTCATCCACAAGGCCTTTCAATCCTTAAGCAATATGAGGCTACTTTTTCTCATAAAATGTGAAAGTATTATCCTTATCAGAGATCTGTTTCTTAGACAGAAACATCTTGACTCTATCACAGATTATTAAATATAAAAATAATAATAAAGGCCTATTTTTTTTTCCTTTGGATATGAAAGAAGTTATTTTCAGTTTCTGTCTGGAACAGGAAAGTAGAAATATTATCTAAATAATACAAGACTAAATCTATCTGTCACAGTATCCAATTTCTAGTAGTGTCTGGTAATGGATACTTGGAAAAAGAAAACAGGACTTTGAAGCTAGGAACAGTATGTGGACTTGTTTCTCCAAATCGTCTCCCAACTTCCAACTGTGGATTAAGTATTTTCTAAGTTGGAAGTAAGATGTTTGTCTCTGACCACAGATTTTCTTTCCATTGCTTGCTGAATTCCTAAGGTTTATTGCCATCCAAGTGGCAAGTTACAGGTTAATAATGTTTTGTATGAAGATTTCAAGGGCTATTATTTTTGTTAAGGTAAAATAACAGTAATGAAAGAAAAGTAACCAACCTAAAATGTCTCAGGTCTCCCTGCTTGCAGTTTTGAGATGACCATGCTCCATTATGCTTAAGATTATTATTGATTATGATTTTTTTTTTTTAAGAAACACATTATTCTGTGCTGTGTATATCCTTTTGTCCTTCGATGGAGAAAGCAGTCTTCCCATCTACTTTCTTCATTTACTTCCTATTCTTATTCCTATTCCTATTCCTATTCCTACTCCCATATTTCTTTATTGCTTTTGAGATTTCTCCGAAGTCTGTCTTTCAGCAGTGGCTTCTTACATAATTTCCTGTTAATACTTTTGTTTTTTATACTGTCACACCGGTGAGGAAGTTCGGGGTGCATAGGAGATTGGAAAGAGACACAGCTGGGACAGGTGGCCCCAATTGACCAAAGGGATATTCCAAACAATATGACATCATGTTCAGTGTAAAAACTGTAAAGGGAAGAAGGAGAAAGAGGGTGACATTAGGAATGATGGTGTTTGTCTTCCAAAGTCAGTGTTATGCACAATGGGCCCCCGCTCTCCTGGAGACGGCTGAACATCTGCCTGCCCATGGGAAGCAGTGAATTACTTCCTTGTTTTGTTTTGCTTGTGCAGCTTTTGCTTTTCGTATTAAACTGTCTTTATCTCAACCCATGGGTTTTCTAGCTTGTAGGCTTCTGATTTGCACTGCAATCCCACTCTTGGGGAAGTGAGCTTGTGTAGGGCTTGAATTAATGGCTGGGGTTAAACAACAACACCATCAGAAGTAAAACAGGCCAAACATATCTTTCCACTAATAAAAGGATTGTCTAGGAATATAGAAAAACTTGCTAAAATTATTCCTCTTGCTTTCACTGTGAGTCAGGGTGCATAGCATAAATGTCTAAGTTCTCTGGAATTTCCATCTTAATGACTGGAAAATGAGCTGACCGCTGAAGTCATTGCAGTTTCTTGTATCTCTGAGGACAAAAAGCAAAGTTTCTCTGTCCTGGCACTCTCAAATTCTTTCCTTCATGATTTCGTGGTTTGGGAATATTACATTCTTTTTATTCAGACTTCATATTCAGACTTCCACTTATCCTTTGCATGAAATATTTCATTAATTTTAGGGAGCCATTACTATATTAGGAAAAAAAATTGCAAAGAAGCCTAATAATTTGTCTCTCTGCAGCACTCCATTAAATAGGAAAATGCAACCTCAATTACAAGAGCAAAGCAACAAAGCATCTCTGAAAGTTCAAGCTAAATCCCAAGACGTATGAAACTTTGGAGCAGGGAACTTAAAGTTATTCAAATTGCAACAGTGTTCCTTATCACCTCCTAAGTTAAATAATTGAGGTTTTGAAAATCCTATTAATGGAAAGAATTTCCTGACAACAAGAAAGAAATCCTCCTAAAAATCAAAGCTAGACAGTCAGTTTAGCCAAATAACTGCAATATTGTGATTCTAACATCACCAACTACTATAGACACAGTAGCTTAAAAGTCAACTTACACAGAAAAAAAAAAGTCACCATGTGACTTAGCAGGAACCTTTTCTTGATGACCAATAGTCTCAAAATGCAGATTTTAGTATGTTCCAGGGGTATGTTTTTCTATATTTCATGAGACTCTCCCTCATAGCCCCCGCTAAGAAATTAAGATATTATCAGTAATTTATGAAAGACTCTTGTGTGACTATATATTCCAGATAGTGGATCCAAGATGGCTTTTACTGCTAGTACTTCATATCTTATAAACACACAGCTTTTTTTGGTTGTTTTTGTTTTTAACCTAAAACTGAACAAATCCCCAAATCATTAATTCAAGACTCAAAAAATGAGACTTCTTTAAAAGAAACAGGTAAGTCTTGGGGAATGGATGCTAGATACTGTAGGGACATAATATGGAGTCAAGAGAATGAAATAAGGAATTTATTTTTCTTACATTTAAAGCACTTTTTTATACATCTTTCACATTTTTATTGATTTTCTGATTTCAAATCTGCTTTGATAACATATGAGGGTTTTTATCATATTTTACTGTTGATTAAGGTGTTCTGGTATTATGGGTTTATATTCGAACTTTAACTGTGAGTCAAAGTATAGGCTGGGCTCTTACTGAAGTAAATGTAGAGTTATAAAAAATGGTTCAGTAAACAGACATGCAATTGGGAATTCAAAAATGGGCATTTGAAGATAAAATTAAAAAGAACATGAAGTAGAATGGTATTGAATTAGTTGTTGCAATAATAATAATAGTGAGTTTTAACATTGCCCTTTAACAAACATAAGCAAACATTCACACATACCCCTACACAGGCAGACACACATCAAGTCAATTTACTAAGATTATGTAAGCAATGCTGCTTTGTTATTTTTTTTACAAAACAAATTCAAAAGAAAATGCATGGACATGTTTATTTGAAAGCAGAAGCCTTCTATATCTTTCAGGATAAATGTTATTGCAACAGAAATCATGCAGGGAGTAAAAGATATTTTGTGAAAAGATAATTGAAAGGCCCATCTCTGACTGGTTGGACTAGGATTGAAAAATCATGTTATGGAGTATTTCTGCCAAGGTACATATGAGAGATATGCAATCATCCATCCATGTCTCCCTTCAAAAGCTCAGCTGGTAGAGCAGATGGTAGAAGTATAGCCTGCAGGAATGCCTAAGTCTCTGGTTCAATTCCAAATTGAAGGAGATCCTTGGTTTTCATCCAAAGCTACCAGGACTAGCTTGAGAAGTGGGCCCATGGGAATCTCATGAGCCCACTGACAAGACCAAGTGCAAGGTGCTGCACCTGGGTCACAGCAATCTGCTGTATCAACACAGGCTGTACATATTGAGAGCAGCCCTGCCAAGAAGGACTTGGGGGAGAGGCTGGACCTGACCCAGCCATGGGCACTCACAGCCCAGAAAGCCAAACAAGTCCTGGGCTTCATCCAAAGCAGTGTGGCCAGCAGGGACAGGGAGGGGATTCTGCCCCTCTGCTCTGCTGTGGTGAGACCCCATCTGCAGTGTTGCATCCAGCTCTGGGGTCTGCAGCAAAGGAAGGAGACTGATCTGTTGGAGAGAATCGAGATGAGGACGCCAAGATTATTAGATGGATGGAGCAGCTGTCCTGTGAAGACAGGCTGGGAGAGTTGGGGTTATTCAGCCTGGAGAAGAGATGGCTCAGGGCTGAGGTAACTTCAGCCTTCCAGTACCCAAAAGGAGCCTACAAGATAATTAGAGAGATTTTTTGCAAGGGTATGTAGTGATAGGACAAGGGGAAATGACTTCAAACTGAAAGACAGTAGGTTAAGATTAGATATTAGGAAAAAATTAATTGCTATGAGGATGATGAGGAACTAGAACAGATTGCCCAGAGAAGTTATGGTTGCCCCATCCCTGTGAATGATCAAGGCCAGGCTGGATGGATCTTGGAGCAGCCTAGGCTAATGAAAGGTGTCCCTGCCCATGGAAGGCGGCTGGAAGGAGGTGATCTCTAAGATCCCTTCCAACCCAAGCCATTCTGCTAGTCTGTGAGCCTATGATATTTGTTCTATATCCTTTTAATATTCCTCTAGGGCATACATAGTGTGTTTTGGTGGTTCTAAGCTGTCTCAGCATTGCAGCATTTGAGTCTGTGTAGAGTAGCAAGAGTGGATGCTAATCTCTAGGATTTATCACTCTACAGGCTCTCGCTGATGTTGCCAATGCAAGTTCCTAGCAAGCTATAGAATTATGTCTGTAACTTCCCGATCTGTAACTTTGACTAACTCCTTCCCAGTCTATTACTTCTGCACCTGTAATCTCCACATTATTGCTTTAAACATGATTAGTTTGTACAAAGTTGTATACATTATTGCAGCAATGGTTCTGAGGAGAAAAGTCTTCCACAAATATTATAATATGTCATGTTTCATGAATGAATGAATGACATGAATGAATGAATGAATGAGCATGTTTCAGATGTATGTTATAATGCCTTTTATTCGGATCCCTCTCATTCTGACAATTTCATCAAAGTTCGTTTCACTTTAAGACTCTTCTCTTTGGAACAATTTCTGAAGGCTTGCTCATCTGTTTTGGTGTCAACCACAAGGTCTACAGAGAAATTTCCTTAATTTACTCTTTAATTTACATACAGGAAATTCTATTACATTCAAACCAGGATCTAAGTACCTGAATACTAAGCAGGAATAAGAGCTTCTTACTCTAAAATAAACTGGGATGAAATCAAGGAGGAGAAAATAAATACAAGGCAGAAGAGTCTGTCAGATCTGCTAGGTTGTGAAAGACTACTAAATACTTTACAGAAAATTGTCGCTGTTTTTTAATCCAGTCTTCTGTTGAAAATTGTGAAATATCGAGATCGTAATCCCTAAAGGCATTCAACAGATATAAAGCTTATTGAAATCCAAGACGTGCAACACTAAAACTTCTGGATGATACACGAGATGCCCTTGCAGGATTTTCCAGCTTTTATCTTCTAGTGGTCAGATTCCACTTCTTCTATTTTACAGGACACAACAAAGAACAACATGTAGCACAGTTGTGGAGATCACAAAAGTTTGAAAAAGAGATCAAAAAAAAATTACTTAATTGGAACTGTTATGAATGCTTTGCAAGTTTGAATGCTATTAAAAAGTTAGGTTTTGTCACCTGAAACATTTGAAGTAGGCTTTTCAGTGGAATATTCTGAAGTTTAATGTGAAATAGACATTTTTCTCAAGACAGAATTGCAGTAAATGCTATTTCATTTTTAATATATCTATCACAATTCACATTCAAGTACCATTTCATAGTTTAGTAAATTGGCAAATTGCAAAGGGATATGTCGTAAATAGAAACATGAATGCTGAAAGTACTGAAATGTCATTTATTATGAATTTAGCAGTCAAAGTAAAAACTGTGCTTTAAGCTAACTACCTTTCTTGAGAAGAGAAATGTTTAATATTACAAGTTGCTTTTAGTATAAATATAATAGTTGTTCTTTGTTTTCTAAATTTGTCAAATTTAGAAATTTCATTTTACCATTACATTCCTAAAATAGAGCTGGTAAAAATATTTTTAGTGGTAAAGCTAAGTGTTGTTTGAAAGTTTTGAAACATGCAAATATCTCTTCAATTCTTTTCTGCTGTAGTAGTAGAACCTGTTTTGGTGGACTCAGTGGTCTGAAAACAAAAAAAAATTACAATAGCATCCGTTCCAGCTTACTAGATAGTGCCTTCTTAGTTATTGACATTAAAAAAATACTCTCTGCAGGTCTATTTTCAGATATGCTTCTTATGATAGAGAATAATTTCAACCTATGGAGAAAATCAATGACAGATGGCCTTGTTTCTTTCCCTAATAAACACAGTCAGAATGGGGCTGAAGTCTAAAACACCTTTTGTCAGTAACAGAATAAAGAGTGTGAAAAGGAGCTTGCACTTGTTCTAAAAACTCTGAAGACATTTAACACATGCTCCACAAGTTTTTTTAATAGCTTAAGTATGCGACTTTCCAGGGAAAATAAAATAAGTTATCAACAAAAATGAATTACAGCACAAAGAAAGCAATGCATTGTTAATTACAAGAAAGGTCAATGTGTGTGTGTTTCCAGCAATATTTTTTTATTTTTTGGTTGGTTAGTTGGTTTTAGTTTTGGTGGGTTTTTTTTTGGTGTTTTTTTTTTTCCCCCCCTTGTTTTTTTTTTTTTTTT
>VYZP01037681.1:7581-21922 GCA_013400635.1 Hypocryptadius cinnamomeus | reverse complement strand
CTAGTATTGTATTTCTGCTCTCTCTTTCCTTACTAGGGGAAAACCATATATGTGTTAATCTGTACAATGCCCCCCCAGCCCTCATACAGTTTCTTGGAGGGATTCATCAAACTATACATTTGAAGGATTAATTTCACTGTCATTTTAACATTATCATTTTAAGAAAAAAATGATTTTATCCAAGTTAGTAACAAAATAATGTACATAAATTGAAAAAGAAAAGGAATAACTTTACTTATTTAAGTAATAAAAAATACAAACTGGATCTTTCTAAATTGCACTGTGTAGGAAAAAACTGGTTGCTGTGAATATTTTAAGCAACAGAGTTATGTTTTTGTAAATAAATTTAGTCCTTAGTTCTGATACATAGGTTGTAATTTAGGGGACAGCTCAAATTGAGTGCTTAGAGAGGGAATTACTTTAACATTCTTAAGGAACAAGCATTGTTATGGTGTAGGTTTTCTGTTCTGCATTTTACATTTAACTTACCGAAATGGCTGAAAAGAATACAAAACTTAAAGGACAACCACAGTGACATAAAGATCATAATCTTCAAAATAACGTATTTTTTACTGTCTGAATTTCAGTTTTCAGAAGTATTTAAATTTTCTGTGGTGATACTTCACAGATACTTGTCTGCTAACATATATATCAGGTTGGGTTTTTTTAAATATCGAAATTTTTTGAGAGGCTATCTCAGTGATGCTACAAAATAAGTCGCAGTAGTAACCCCTGGCATTTACTATATTGCATTTCTAATGTTTTTCTGAGAGTTTTTTTTCACTGCATATAATAGTACTTTAAACTGCTTCTTCCTTTGATACCTTTAAACCTCACAGGAATTTAAATAGGCTCCTGTGAAAATAACGCTTGAGCCTCATTCATATGTTCGAGTTAGATGTTATTCCTATTAATGGCTTTAAGTGCTTAGATAGTAGATCAGTTTTTCATGTCTTCAATTGCTTGCAATTTCTGCATAAATATGTTTCAAGATACTGTTCCACATGATCTTTTCCTCTTGTTTTGGTTTTGCATTTTTATTTAATTCAGAAGCAATGTGTAATAATCTTTTTAATTCAGAAGCAATGTGTAATAATCTATTTTATTATTTCAAGATACTGTTCTTCGTGATCTTTTCCCCTTGTTTTGGTTTTGGGTTTTTATTTAATTCAGAAGCAATATGTAATAATCTTTTTATTATTTATTGGGTAGTGAAAAAGAAATTTCAATGTTTTTGCTAACTATCAATATATACCGAGTTTCTGGAAGCAAATTGCAAATCTGGCTAGCACCTGGTAACTTGTACTTTACTAAAAGCTGTCTTATGGCTAAGAAGTGCCCATTATTTTAGCCATCTCTTACTCTTCAACTTTACCCTTCAAAACATTTAAAAAAGAAGTTACTTAATTCATAGGAGAAAAGTTACACTGTTTGATTACTCAGACCGAAGTCACAGAACCATCAGTTATCCTCATCACGTCAGTTTGGATTTGATTATCATAGAAATGTATTGAATTACCAAACTAGAGCAATAGTAACTAAAGCTGATTCATTGTTATTGCTGTCAGTTGATGAGGACTGACTTTCAAGCTCTATGAATTGGTAGAGTTATTCAAACATTGTTTTTATAACAGGAGATGAAAAATGTAGAACAGCTATTACAATGTGGGTGCTAGGATAGATGAGAATTTTTTTAATGCTTGTCTAATAGCTTTTAGTTGCTTCATTTTTTAATGAACATTACAAACATATATGTTTAAAATGTTTATTGTGTTTCCAAAGAAAGAAAATGAGACATTTCATACAAGATTAAGTCTAACTGCAGGAAACAATCTGGAAATTCCCACCTTTAAATATGCTTCCAGAAATCATCCTGGCCTTTAGTATCTACTAATTCTATAAATTTACTTCCCTCTTTTTATGCTCTCGCAATGTTTTGGTCTTCAAAATTCAAGTCCTGTATCCTCCTCCAAAAAAAAAATATTTTCAAATAAGGAGGGCTATCTGTAGGTATGTGGAAAATGAGAGGATAAGACTGTAGATACTCCAGTCTGTAATGAAATCTGAAAAGAAAATATACCACATGAAACTGAAACACCTGAAAACTGACTCAGTCAAAAATATAATGTACTTTCACCTGTGAACAACAGTTTTGGAAAGGTCAATGCATGGTGCACTAAAACTGTATTTACTACTAGCAGGACTTAAGAAGGCAGATCAGACTATAAAGCAACAGCCAATAAATGATTAAACCGTTGTAGCAAGTACTTAGAAAGTATTTAGATCTATTTTATACAATGTATCTGATCACTATGCAGAAATTTTTACCACTTTACCGTTTTCTCTTGCACTAGAAATTACTTAAGCCATTTCTCATTTATATTTTTTTGAAAGCGCCTCTCTGTACCGCTCTGTTATTTCATTTTCATCTGCATGCAATTTTTTTTACTTAAAAATATTTACTTGCCCCTCCAAATAGTGTCCTTCAGGATGCATGCAATCGATCATGATGCTTTATGCATATACTGCAGTCTATGTTTAATGTTCAATGGATTCTTAGATCCCAAAAGGATATTTCAGGACTACTGAAGGCAGCATATTCCATGAAAGAGTTTCATTGTGTCAGAAGTGGACAATAACAAGTGAATTCTGGTTTCAATATTAATTATATACACTTTATTATAGTGTATATAACAGTTCTTCATTCATGGCCTTGGTTTTCAGTAGGGTGAAATTTGGAGAGGAAAAATAGGCTCTGTGTGCCATCTAGTGGGATTGTTCAGATTGTCTCACTCAAATTAATTCTTTGCTTAACAGAGATACTGCTAGTGATGTATTCAGTTCAAAATGTTTGCTATAGTTTCTCCATACTATTACCATTTTCTTTAAAAGCATAGCACTTTAGCTTGGAGGTGGTGAAATTCTACACCTGACCTGCAGGAAGAAATCATACCAGTATCTGTTCTTGTGCAAGAATTATTGATTTAATTAGGAATGTTACCACTACAGCAAACAGCCTCATCACCATGAGAAAGGGTACTGGTTTCTGTGAGCATGAAATGGACTTACTGGTAGAATTTGGTATGATGTTAAGTATTTTAAGTCTTCACTTTAATGTAAATGACATTACTGCCTCAAAAAACCAAGGAAAATAAATTCTTCTGTAAGTTTCTAATCCTCTTTAACGAACGTATTTAATTTCTGCTTTAAATCTCCCAGAAAATTACAATTAAGTACTTTTTTTATTTTTTAGCGAAATCCAAGACCGGTGACTCACCAGTTCCAACAAAATTTAGATTATTACAAAGCACGTGGAGCAGACTTGATGAACAAAACCCGGTAAGCTATTTCTAAATCTATATTTACCAAACTAAGACCTTACAAAAAAAAATGTTTCAGATGTCACACTTATACTAACCAGGAGTTACATAAGAGTATTAGTAGCGTTTATTTCAAATCTGTCCCTTGGCTATTATTACATGAAAAAAATTGAAGTTTTTACTTGTAGTGTTGCAGACACTCGCTGGCATAATTCTAAGGGAGGTTGAGGACACTTTTACACAGTGACATGTATCCTAAAAACATTGCCAGTGTGGGTTCTGTAGCTGAACTAATTCTGATAATGCATCTAATTGCAATCTGGAGTGTCCACGTACCAGAAGCTAAGTTGAATTAATGTAAATCCAGTTTGAAGTAATTTTTACAAAACTTTACCTCTCATCTTTTAGAAGTGGTTTGTATCAATAATGCCAAAATTCCTCGTCAAGGCCATATTATCTGGGTGGCCAGAAGGTGTGAGCCAATGGCAGGTGGCTGCTGGTGGCTGCAGGTCAGTCCAGCACAAGAGATTAATGCTTCAATTGTCACAGTCACGGGCAGTTTCTTGGGTTGCACGTGGCCCCAGCCATTCACTCTGCCTGCTGATTCATGGGAACTTGCTGGCTTTTGGACTTTTGCATCGCTGTCACATTCTGTTGAAATCAGCTACATTAAAAGCCAACTCAAATTAAAATGGAGTCATTTGAGAAGCTTTTAAAAAGGGACAAAGAAACAGAAATTAAAGCTAAGTAGAGTGACTGTAAAACCATCTTTCTCTCTATAAATCAGGCTTTAAAGTTGAGCACAGGTGTCAAAAACTACTGCACTCTAGTACATTTTCTTGATGTTTTTACTTATTCTTTTGAAAAATTATCTTCAGTGTTGCCTAAACTGGAAAAATAAGTTGTTTGAAGTTTCAAAAAGAAAGATTCCAAGGACTTTGAAAAAAAAAGTAAATCATAAAGCCCAAATAAGAATGACCCCTGCCAGAAACTTAAATTCCAAGAAGAAAAAATTGATTAAATCT
This sequence comes from Hypocryptadius cinnamomeus, assembly GCA_013400635.1. Lineage (NCBI taxonomy): Eukaryota > Metazoa > Chordata > Aves > Passeriformes > Zosteropidae > Hypocryptadius > Hypocryptadius cinnamomeus. The sequence goes on along the minus strand of VYZP01037681.1, from coordinate 17,577 downwards.
ATGTAGGAATATAAATTAATTGCACACACAGACTACACACCAAATGAGACAGGAAGTTGTTCAGAACAATTCAGATAGAAAAAAATCTGGGATAAATTCATCTCAAGACAGGAATGCTTAGAGTAGGTCAGATGGGATACAGCTGTTTAAGATTGGACTAGGGAGAGAACTGGAAGATGTAACATTAGGAAATGTTTCTGCAGTGAGCAGAGATGGATTAAATCAACTACCAGGTCTAGTTCATCTTTAATTCACAGGCTTAGTGATATGTTTAAAATAGCTTGACAAATCTACTATATATTGCTTATTTTATCAAATGTAAAACTTTTTAATGGGTCATATTCATCTATTTGTCTCTCATCTCTTGTAATGATTACTTACTGAAAAGAGAAATGCTTTTGAATAAGGCCTGCTTAAAACAAAACATTTCCATCTTAGCAGAAAACTGCAGAGATTGAATCATCTTCCTACTGCTAGTTTAAAAATACACCATTCACAGTCAAGGTCAATGATGCTTATTGTGATGAAACAGAATTGTTTGCGTCGTGGATGGAATTCATGTCTCCTTGATACTCATATTTTTAAACTGATGCCTTACTTTTAAATGCATCTGCTGATAACTCTACAATGTAAATCAATCAGTATTTTTCTTGTAATTGTTGTGCATGTCTGGTACATTTAGATGGCTGAAATGTAGATTGATCCATGTTTGATGGCTGTAATCATCCTTTGCATTAATATATCAGACATTTAAATGGTAAGAAATAGACACATTGTTCTTATTTTACTGAACTTCAGCTCACTTTTAATATAAGTCCTCCAGAGATGTAGCACCTCACTATTGTTCATTTTCTGAAGCTGTCATTCGGAGAAATTGCACAGATATTACTTCACAATACATTTTTTAAAACCACCTCTTGAAAAGATATTTAGATAGCATCATTATTTATTTTTCATTAATTTATACATGTTCTGAGCTGATCATTAGCAGTGTCAGTTCATAGCACAGCCGAATCACACCACAGGTTATTAGGAGCTATCCTAATATGTCCTAATATCCTAACATATCCTAATGTGATAGCTATCCTTTCTAGTTGTCGTGTAGTTCTAAAACATTCTTGCATTTTACTGTTGGAAGCATTTCTAAAAATAATGTTTCAGACATAAAGGCTTGGCAATTGTTTATGTTTATTGTTCCTGTAAAATTGTGTAAAATGAAGTTTTTCTCCAAAAGTCTCTTTCCAACCATCTGAAAAATGCAAATAAACTAATTTGTCCTAGTGTACATATATGTCAAAGCAGCAAATCAAACAATGTAGAAGAAAAACTGACACCTTTTTATTAAGCAAAATATAGCTGAAAAATAAAGAAACAAGAAAGAAACAAGCTGCTGGACGCAAATACACAAGCCCTGTATAATCTTTGTTTCCTGCATCTGTGTACTATCACAATTCCGATGATAGACTAAGCTCAAAATGTCCAGTGGCTTTGTTGCTCAGGTGGCCTGTCAGTATAAATAATTTACTTTCAGTAAATATAATTTTTTGTGCAAAGACAAGGGTTTTTTTTAGTGATTGTTAAGGTTCTGTATTTAGAGACAACAAAAACCTAGGACTCAATGTGCAAGTCATTATCTTCCTCCTAAGTTAATGTTTCGGGTGAGTGAGTGATATGTACCACCCCAAACTCCGACTTTAGTGATTGTTTTTAGTAAATGGAGAGAAAAAATATACTAAAGTTTGGGTTCTGAATCTCAGCCATATTACTGGTATGACCCCCAAAACTGGCAATGTAATGAGATTTATTGCAGCCGTTGATAACTAAGCTCCCATTCAGCTTGACTTCATCTGTTATCAGGTTCCTATAAAAGAAAAGAGAAAACTAAGCCTACTATAGGCAGATTATTAAAAAGAAGCAATCCACTGAGTATTGATTCATGTACCCAACTCCTTTTCTTGTCTGTCATAATTTGCTAGAGCAGCAACTTCAGTTTGAAATGCTGACATTTGTGCTCCTGTGTCTACCACAAAAATAACCAAATATTTAAAAGGGCCCAAGGGAAAACTGATTGTCAAATCTCCCTGGCTGTTTTCTGTGAGCCTTCACGTATAAATACACTCCATCCAGTGGCCATCTCTCACTCAGAACTGGTTAATCTGGTAAGTCCAGGTTCTGGAGGGTCTAAAGGGACCAAAGTGTTGGACTCCTTAGAGGGGTGACTCATGTCCTTTGATCTCCAGTGGGAGTGTGCTGGCTTCGTTCCTGGCAAAAGAAGCCAGGACAAGTCTTGAGGGGTTGGTCTGGACACATTACCCCTTAGTGGCTAAAGTTGTTTAACAGCTTGGACTTCAGATATTTCTCAGGTGGAATCTCAACTTCAGTCTCATGAAGTGCTTTTCACACGGCTGTTGTTGCTTCCCCCACCTTTTCAGGGGGGTCTCCTCCAATTACTCTCATTTCCAGAGGGAGTGAGTCTGTTCATTGCACAGCCTGAGCAATGGTGGGTTAATGTTCATTGCAGGAGGCTGTGTAAGTTGTATTGCCCTCCCTTCCAAGTCCATGCTGGCTGAGCAGTGGTTAAAGGCACAGTATTGGCATTCAATAGCCTGAAGTAAACTGCAAGCCACAACTCTCTGTTGGCTCCTTCACCACCCAGGCAGGACAATTAGAAGGGGACTTTGAAACCAACCCATCAATTCTCAGTCACACGGGTGCTTATATTGTGGCTACTGAGTTTGCAGTGGTGGGTGTTGAAGCTGTTAGTGGAACCAAATCAGCTATAACTTCAGAAATTCCATTTTGTGCTGCAGCAAAGATCCAGCACTGTGATACACCAGTAATCCTTGAATCACTTAGTGCAGGCACCACATGGAGCGAGTGCACAGCTGTCTCTGGATTTCTTTCAGGTCAGGGTCAGCAGGCTTCTGCTTCTCACCCAGGAGCCACCAAACATCCAAAAACTCCTCCCCTTCAGTTGGGGGGTGCGAACCTGGCCTCAGCAAAGCACCTGAAGCTTTTGCACACAGGCAATTGTTTGAGTCACTAACCATTAACACTTCAGTCTCACAACTACTCACTTTGCTTTTGAAACCATTTGGACCTCCTGCAACAGTATTTTATACAGTTCTGCAGATGCTTTCCTCGTAGTGACGTTGTCATTCACTCTCAGATGACTGTGGAAGGACTTTTTGTAACACCAGCAGCAATCAATAATATTGGGAGGCACAGAAACATCCTGCAATTATTATTAAACAATCATTCTTTCCCAGCTTCCATAAACTGGGAAGCAACACTTGGTCCCAGTCCCTGCACTGCTGTTCCTTCTAAGAAATTCTAGATGCCATCTTTCTTCATCACCAGTATATATGGCAAAAGTGCCCCACAGAGCTTGGGACTGTATCTTGGAAGTGTGCAGGCTCTCACACTTCCTTCTGATAGCTCTCCTTTTCTGTCTATTCTGAGTATCTATTCTGATTCTAAACAACTCAGCTGTTGTTATTTTCTGGATGTGCTCTATATGTGTGTGCATGTTTGTATTGTGTATTCTAAAAAAAACCCCATCTCTGGAGACAAATAAAGAAATCAGAGGAAGAGCAAAATCAAAATTACTCTTCCAGGTGTCTGCAGAAGTTACAAATTACCCATATTAATTCATTTGTAGTTTATTTTTAGTTCAACTTCCCCAAAATATTGTAAAGCTATTTTTCCCCAGTACAATGATTGTGTTGGTTTTAATTACATTTCTTCATGTTTTTAAAGGAAAGCTATTTATATCATGGAAGTACAGATCAGTAAAAAAAAACCTCAGGAGTGAAAAGGTCTTTGTGGTTGTGATATATTTCTGTGAAGGGTATTTCAGGCATTAATTATATAAGGCATTATTGCATGAACAAATAGGAATGGCTTTGCTAATCTGTGGGTTATGTGAACACTTCCACTGGGAATTAAAAGGTTCTTTGCCTCTTTATTTTAGACAAATTAAATGGTTTGACAATTTCCTCATTCTTAATGTTGCGTATAACTGAAGTGAATTAAATAGCCACTGTAGTTAAAAATAAAAAGTAACAATTATAAGGATTGTGATTCAGTATATGTGTTAAACCCTGAAGCAGATCTTCAGCAAAATCACTTTAGAAATCAGGATTCCTGTTAAAAAGTGCTTGGCTTAAAATGATTGGGCTGGGCAGAAGGTGAACTCAGAGCAAGAGACATCTAGCTCTGCCAACCTAAAAGGATAGTCTAGTGTTAGCTTTGCTTGCTGAAAGAAATGTTTGGGGTTGACTCATTTTAAACATTGGAGAGAATTTAATCTAACAGAAATAAATATTAAAGCAGTCCTTGAATAAGTGCAAAAATTCAATTTTACAAAGTGTTTGATTCTGTAGAGCCTGGATTGCTATTTGTCACTCTTCTTTTTTTCTTTTTTTTTTTTAATTTAGGAAGGAAAATTAAGAAAATTGGTAGAAACTCACTTGGTTTGGGGTTAGTCTGCATTTTTCAGGGAGAAGGACCAAAAAAATTTGTCCACTTCTGGTTGGGAAAAATTCATACCACACCCAGTCCCTGTGGTCTTTGTGTGTACTCCAGTGCAACTGTAGTAAAACACCTTCTTAGTAACGTTCACATCTTGGATTTTTATCTCCAAGATTTGAAGAACAATGCTTGTATGACTGTGCCTGTCCAAAAAATTGGCAATGATGCGATGATTTCTCCTCCTCTTTTCTCAGTGCCAGTGCTAAAGCCGCCCCTCTGAACATTAACAAAGTCTCCAACAGCTTACTGAATTTTGGCCGAAAGCTCATTGCTCCGGCCATGGCTTCGGGTGGGGCAGTGGGCACTCCTGCTGGCGGGAGCAGCTTCCCTCCCTCTTCAATGCCAAGCAGGAGCACAGTGGAAGCCACTCAGCACCAGCAGCACCACCAGCAGCAGCAGCACCACCACCACCAGTCACAGCAGCAGAGGATGATGAAGTCTGAAAGCATGCCAGTTCAGCTGGGCAAAGGTAAAGGGCAAACGTGTGGCAGTGCCACGACTGAGGGAAGTTTTGTCGTACATCTTCAGGGCTGAAGTTCTTTCTTCTGTTGATTTTTATATCAGTGTGTCCATATTTGGAGGAAACAGCCAAAAATGTATTTTGTTAGGCAGGATGCCTATGCCAAGTACAACAGCATGGTTGCAGTGCAATACAGAATTAGATGTTATCTGAAGAATGTACAAATAGTGTAAGAAGTTTTGAACTTCTAAAAATATATGAACTAGAAACTGCATCAGACAGGCCAACAAACTAATCATTACCATATGAAACATGAGCCAATTAATTTCTCAGATTTTTAGATGCAACCTTTTTTTAACTGGAAGACTAATTTCATACCTGTTTTTCAGGTTATTGGCAAAAAATCGCATGCATAACAGTATTAGCTAAATACATAATAATAAGTGAAAGAAGTTAGAGAGTAATTCTTAATAAAGAAATTCTTATTCCCTTTAGAATGTGTGGAGCTTATTTAAGAAGTTATTTGAACCGTAATATGAATTTGTCTTTTAATAATTTGTCATGACCCTCTGCACTTTATTTAGTAAACACTGCGTCTTTTTCTTTAAGCCTTTCTTTTTATATTTCTTGAGGACAGCTTATTCAAACAACAAACTCACAAGCTCAGCTTTGGTAGTTGTTTGCTATACTCTGCCACGCTCAAGGTAGGTTACTGCTTTTCATCTTCAGCCAGCCCATGGCAGTATGTGCTTTTCAAGGAGTATGTAGAGCAAAACAGTACCTGCTGCTTTTAGCAACTCATCCAGTGTCATGGTTATGAGCTTGAGGGCTGGTGCTGGTTGCTCTGAACCTTTGCATAGGATTGCATTTATTTTTTTTCCACCAGATTTGAAAGTGTAAAAGAAGGGAAATAACACTTCATAGCTGAAGTTGGTGTTCTCTCTCTTTGCTGTGGCACCCATGTGGTCCAAAGGCCCTTTCACGATGCATGGCATCCCCAGCAGACACTGAGGGAGCCAAACTGAAAGGTACAGCTGTTCTTTTGGAGCAGGCACATACAGGCACTTCTGTAAGGGCCACTGCAGCTGCTTGGCAAAATCCAGATATGCAGCTTCTCTCAGTTATAGAAGAAACTCAAAACTTGCTCCAGCAAGGGTTTTACAGTACAGAGGTGAAACTGAAGTGCAGTGAAACTGACACAAATCCTGTTCACAACAATGGAAGTAAAATTAAGTAAGGTGTAGAACAAAATTATTTACACTTTTTCAGAGAGACTTTTTCTTTGCTTTTTTAAGTTTTCCATAGTTCTCTTATCACATTATTCTCTTTTCCCCTCTTGAGTTTAGAAGTGATCCTTGGGTGGCTCTTTTCTTTCCCTGCTTAACATAATAAAAGCACACAATTTGAAGCAATTCCTATAGATAAAATTGATTGTAGCTTAATCGTGATGTGGCTGCTAAAGGATGGCCTGTTGTGTGGGCCAATTAACATATATGATCAGGAAATGCACCTGATACTTTCCATGCAAGAATCAGAATAAAAAATCGTAGTTATGTTTGGTCATTGTAATGTACAAGCTGTGCACATATTGCTTTATCAACAGGAATATGGAGATTTGGTAAAGTTATGAAGAATGTATGATGTAGGGCACAAAGCATTTTCATGGTAAGTGGAAAAAACATACTGCAGCTTCCTCTTAGTGTATTCTGTCTATCCATATTTGGTACAGCCTTTGCCAAGTAATTTAAGGGCAAAAAATGTAAATATACTATTTTTAATAGGTTCAGATGACAGAGTTTTGTTTAAGACATTAGTGCCATGCTTGTTTCTCCAGACCTGTACAGTTAAAAGTATTTTGCTTGTATAGAAATTTCAAATTATGGCAGCTCTGTTTGCAAGTGCCATACTTTGTATTTTTAAAGAGACACAAAAAATAAGAAAAGGAAATAGAAAGTATTTTAGAGGCTCCCCAGTGAATTCTCTGTGGAGTAAGTTTAAATGTTCAGCAAAAAAATCCCTATTTGCTCCACCATGGTGGAGACACACTAAAAAGTCTTTCGAAGCTTGCTGCAGTAACCTTTGTAAACAGCTCAAGCTCCATCACACCTTAAAAGCAAGAGTAAGTCTTTTCTGTTCTGTGGAGGACAGTAACACCACCTCAAAAAAGAGCTGTACAGCAAATCCAGTGAATGAGGGCACTCTCCACAGCTATGAGAAGCTGCCAGTACTTCTATCCCAGGTATTAAGATTCAGGATTTAAAATATATTCATACTCTCAGAAGCTCTCGTTCCACTCATGTTTGTGCTGAACTTTTTAGCTTCTACACTGGCTTTTTTCTTTCTCTGGATTCTGCTGTAGGTTTTGAGTATCTAAAAACTATTTGGCATGGTTTGGAAATACAAGGCTCCCAAATTACTAACTAGCTGTCAGTAACTGTCTCATGTTCTTGTTCTTCCCTGTGTGTTCAGCTCTACTCAGCCTCCTGGAGCCTGGTTATTTAGCTGAGGTAGGCAGAGACATGGATTTAGGATTTAAATTGAAAGACATTTGCAATTCCAGCTGATGTAATACTCACAGATGTTCAGTTGGACAGTATAACAGGCCAAAGTGCTGTAAATCTAACAGGCATCAAGCCATAACGTAAGTCATCCATTTTTCTATTACTGATCTTTTCAGGTTTTGAATGCTCAAGTAGTGCTGATAATTTAAATTAATATGTAGAGATTTATAAGTTTGAAGTGATTAAATTATCTGGCTGATCTACTTTGTGAAGAAGTCCTTGGTAACAGAATGCCTTGCAGGACTGTCAAAATAATCCTTTCCCAGCTTTAACAGCTCTGTTTCAACAGAGTTACTACTCACAAACCAGCTACCATTCATGCTGCCATACTCTAGATGAGGGATGACTGGGTTACATAATCAATTGTAATTATTTCTCACTCCAAAGTTTTGGTACTTGCTGAATTTCTGTAAGGAAAAAAAAATACACATAATTTAGATAATGGAAATGGAAAAACAGCAGACTGGAAAAAAAAACCAACCATAATTGCAAGCCTGTAATTCCAGATGAGTCTTCAGCATTACAAATCATAGCTGAACAAAGTATCCAGACATCTAACTGGAAATTCAGTTCCTCCTAATAATATATTAGTCCCATTCAGCCTCTCCTCAGCACAGAAGAAGATCGGGTATCATTACTGATTACTTATGCAAGGTAGCCTGCTAACAGAAGAGGGATTAAAACATTCTCTTGATCCTGCACAGTGAAGTAATTCATTGGCACAAAAGTTGAATTCAGATATTGTGTTTATTGGATTTTCAGTTGAGGTGGTTATTTTGAAAGATTAAAAAAAATTGATAATAAAAAAAAAAGGAAAAAATTGCAATCATTGCCCTGTGTGTTCCAGTGGATCCTTCATAATTCAGAAACTGGATATTCTTTGATTACCAAATGGCAGTGCATTGCCAAGAAAAAAAAGCATTTATCTTTCTCTTCTTCCCCGATAGTGCCAGATACAGTTTTCCTTCTCGGTCATTTCACGGTGAAACCCAAAAGGCTTTTGATTTAAATGCAGCTTTACCACAAAGACACATTAGAGGACCAGTTAAAAGACAAAGTTCTGCCAAAACTGTATTTAAAGAGTTTCCAGGCTACTTTAGTTTTTATGAGTTGATACTACTGTGGTATTTGTTGTAACACAAACAGAATTTCCATAGTCAACACGTATGTCCTAAAGAAATGATCCCATCTCTAGAAAATTAGTTTGCTTTTCATATGGATAAAGAAACTGTCCTTATTAATAGCAGAACTGAGTACAAATTAAAGGAGTAAAACACAGATTGACAAATTTGTTTTTCTTTTTTTAGAAACACATTATTAGGCAATTATGAATTTTTTTGACAGCAAGGATACAACTTCTGAGCTCCACAGTATAAGAGAGACATGGACTGAGTCCTGTGGAGGGCTCCAAAGAAGATTAGGGGACTGGAGCACCTCACGAGAAAAGTGAGGGAGCTGGCACTGTTTGGCCTCAAGAAGAGAAGCCAGACAAGGGATAGTATCTAAAGGGAGGTGTGAAGAGGCTGCAGCCAACCGCTTCTTGGTGGTGCCAAGCAGTAGAACAAGAGGCAATGGGCAGAAACTGATCCACAGGAAATTTCACCTGAATATGAGGAAGAACTTCCTTACTGTGCAGGTGACCGTGCCTTGGAACAGATTGCCCAGAGGAGTTGTGGAGTCCCCTTTCCTGGAGATCCTCAAAAGCCATCAGGACACAATTCAGAGTAATGTGCCCGAGGGGACCCTGCTGGAGCAAGGGGCTTGGGCCAGTGGTCTTCCAACCTCAGCCATTCTGTGAAGCTCTCAAATAGCAGAATGACACTGTCTCTGTAAAGTGCCAGTGAAAAAAGGTTTCGACTCTTCAGTTAAGTTTAGATTTTGATCTAAACCATCACTTAAAAGCACTGGGGTTCTGTAGCCTGTGACTACCGGTTATCCAACCTTCCCGTTTCCTTTTGCCTGTCCCTACAGCGCTCTCTCACAATGTCCTTTCTGTTCAAAGCAGAATGCTCCGGCTGACCCCCCCCAAAGCTGCGGCTCTTCCCTCGGGCGAGCAGCAGCGGCGGGGCCGCGCTAACGCTGTTGTTTGTTTGCCAGGCGAGGCGGGCGAGGCGGCGCCGCCGGGGCCGGCCCAGGCCCAGCAGCACACTCCGGCCACCGCAGGTAGGCCCGGGCGGCGCCCGCCCGCACTGCCACTGTCCCTCCACCGAGCGCCGCTGTTGTGCCGGGAGAGAGCTCGGCTCTCCGCGTCCCTGCTCACCGCTGTGTGTGTGTCTGTGTGTGTCTGTGTGTGTCTGTCTGTGTGTGTCTGTCTGTGTGTCTGTGTGTCTGTGTGTGTCTGTCTGTGTCTGTCTGTGTGTGTCTGTGTGTCTGTGTGTGTCTCTGTGTGTCTCTGTGTGTCTCTGTGTGTCTCTGTGTGTGTCTGTGTGTGTCTCTGTATGT